>BSBN01001486.1:600000-886045 GCA_027924645.1 Cunninghamia lanceolata | reverse complement strand
GCGATCAAGGTTTAGGGGCATTATTTAGCATTTATGAGTTTAGCATTTCTCAAGTTTAGGGTTTAGAGTTTACTAGGCTTTAGGGTTTATGGTTTAGGGGCATTATTTAGGGTACTTTAGGGTTTATGGTTTAGGGGTTAAGGTTTAGAGGTTTAGGATTTAGTGTTTAGAGAGAGAGGACCAATAGGGAGATATAGAGAGTGAGGGACATGGCCAAAGACATAGGGAGAGATATTGAGAGGTAGAGGAATGATAGAGATAGGTCTAGATAGGGACATAGGGAGATAGAGGTTTAGGGTTGCTTGGGTTTAGTACTGTTTAGGGTTTAGGGGTTTGCGGTTTAGGATTTAGGGGTTTAGGGTTTATGGTGGGTCAGGGCCAGGTTAGGGCTTATAAGGGGCATTATTCGAGGTTTACAGATCTTCAAGGATCTAGATAGTGTGGCTATACACATTGCTACACATGTTGGTGGCTAGTTAGACACATGAAACATCAACAACCACATGTTATGCTTCCATACATGTGTGCCACCTAATGACATTTGTACTGCAAAACATGATCATAAAATTGGCACTGTATGCATCTGACACATGGTCATGATGTCCATGTACGCCACAATATTTCACAATGATCTACTAGTTGGCATGACCATACAAGTTTGAGTACATTTGTTCTCATCCCATCCATATAAGAAATGCACCATACAATATGTTGGATATTTGTCAACATCTACATGTAGAATAATTGATGGTATTATTGAACAAATGTCTACTTTGTACATTTTGTAGAGTAAAAGCGAGGTATCTATAACAAATTTTCATCTTACCTCTATGTATATTTCCTTTGATCATTTTGAATAGAAGTGACATATATGTTAGAACTCTTCTATATTTGAATGTGTTTTAGTTTACATATCTATTTTCCTTTATGTATTCTATGATCTTATTAATTACATTAATAGATAATATAGGATTGTTCCTCACTAGTTCACCTTGGGAATTAGATGAAATAACATCTAAAGTTGACTGTAAATTAACAACATGGTGAGCATTTTGTTGATTTTCTTGCTTATTTTCACCCTTTTGAAAACTGAATTTTCCTATTGAAAATTTGAAGGATGAGATCGATATTTAAGTGCATTAGACTTAAGAATTTAATAGTGTACCAAATAATCATTAGGAATTTGATAGTGTATCTTTGTTGACAAAGTTTGAAATCCAATAACATAATCATGATTGCACTCATTAATTTGATCCTTGTTTGATGCTCTCCTATTCCTAATTCAATCTATCTTAATAGTGAAGGAAAATAATTATATGGGCAACCCATAGAGAAATTTGTCATCAATTTTGTTCCTCAAATTGTCTCATGATATGGTGAAGGAAAAAATTACCAAAGATAAACTGTGATCATTATTCATCGACCCAAAAACTAATGCATTGTTAGAAATGTAGACACCTAAATCTTACCATGGCCTAACATCACACCAGATCTATCCCACATCTCCTCTTACAATGTTAATTAAATAAATCATATTTATTTAATTAACCACTTTGATCATTCCTCCTAATATCAATTTAATAAGTCACACTATTTAATTAATAAATCTAACCGTTCTTCTGACATTAATTAAATATTAACCCTTCCTCTAAGTCTCATCCTTAATTAAATAAATCCACATTTATTTAATTAAATCAATCACCCCCAAACATTCCCTCACAACTAAATGAATACATATATATCATGGCCATTGTGAAACAATCTTGACTATTTTTGACTATATTAGTGTTTTTGTTTATTACTGCTGTCCTACAGGTTAATTGATTATCTTTTGCAGCTATGCAAGAACAAGAGGAATGAAATATGGCACATACCGCATTCCCACAGAGCATAAAAGAATAGTTTGCGGTTTGGCGGTATGAAGCGGTTGATATGAAGAAGCTACTACTACCCTATGGATGGTTCATCTGACATTTGCGGCTTGGCGGTGTTCATCTCACTCTTGGCGGTGTTAGCCTTTTCTCGTGGTCTCACGGAGGTTTGAAAAGTAACCGGCAGCATTACGATAATAACACTTATCATGTCCCCACAAGGGTTTCAACCAAGGCCCGTGGTAGAGCAGCAAGAGGAGAATTTAATGGGTTTTTGCCCCCACTGTCCTGCGACAGTCATTCATAACATTTGCGGTTGGGCAGTAAATAGAAGGACATCTAGGTAATAATTTCCTGCGGTCCCGTAGGGGTCAATCTAAGGATTTGCGGTCTGGCAGTAAAGGATGAAATAGAAGTGTGGTGGCTGTAAGCCACCGCTATCCCACAATGGTCATTCATAACATTTGCTGGTGGGTGGTAAACAGATGGACATTAGGTAATAATCTCCCATGGTCTCGCAGGGGTCAATCTAAGCATTTGTGGTCTGGCAATAAAGGATGAAATAGAAGTGTAGGGGTCAATCTAAGCCTTTGCTATCCTGCAGCTGGTCTAGGCGAGCCTTGCGGTGACGCGGTAAAAGAAATGAATGGCAAGCACATTCAATGCAAGGTCATGGTTATAGAGAATTGTTGTCAAATCTTGAGAAAGGAATTAAATGCTGAGATTTCATGATCTCATGGCACGAACCAAAGTAATGGTGATATGATGAACTACTTGGCTGAATTTGATTAGAAGTTGTCGTATATTTCACTCTATTTTTTTGTTGCTGGTAACTGGGGGTTCTTGTAATTACATCTTTTGTTAATATAAAATTTCTCTTTTAAAAAAAGGCTGGGGCTAAGCTTTTGTGTTATGTAGTAGGGGGGCTGTAGTCTGTTCTATCTCTGCTACTTGCAAAGTTCCCCAATTTGATTGTGATGCTGACCGAAGATACAAATCCTGTTCTTATCCATTCTTGAATGGGTTTATTTTTAATTTTAATACTGTTCTTTTCTTCCTATGTCTACCTACATTAATTGGCCATGTCAAGTTCATTTTCTCTTTCACTCTATTTTTCAGTTGCTGGTACAGTAAGTTGAATTTTGAAAAATCCTAGCCTGTTCAAGTCATTAAACATGGCACCCAGGAGGTCTAAGTTTGCTAGTAAAGGTGATGAGCCTGTAGTTCCCAAGAAAAAACCACTTCAACAATCTCTACTAGAAGTATTGCCTCGGTCCATAGACAAGGGTCCAAAGAAGATGTTCATAGATGCAGCAAAAGGGTGTCGGGATGCTACAATCCCTATCTCTGGGTGAAAATAAGGGATGGCAAGGGACCAGTGGGAAATCCATGGAAATTGGATTTGGTAAAGTTGGTGGTGCCCGTTGTATTTGTGGATGTGGAATTGATTAGGGCACAAGGACAATTTTTACCATCCTACCACTAAAACAGTCAGAATACCAAATGGATTGCCATTGGTGATAGTAGACAGGAATGCAATTGTTGACTATTTTATGTTGAACAAGCAAGCTCTCACTCAAGTGGATTTGCAGAGATTTGAACAAGATTACACAAGCCTAAGGAAAACACTTAGGAGAGATGAATTGCCAATATATATGAGAAGGGGGGCCAACAACAGAAAAATTGAGATTCCATCAAATGCTATTGAGCCTTTCCCTGTGGAAGAATTTGTTGTATATTTCAAGAGAACCTATTTTGCACTATGCCAGGTCTTGGGAATTGGTGCACAAGGAAGAATGCAACTAGCCTAATGATGATGGCTATGAAAATACAACATCCAGAGGTGAACGCTGAATACGACTTTGCATCTCATATTGAGAAAAAACTGCATGAAGGATTCTTCTGTGTCAAGGAGAACAAGTAACCCTTAGATTTCAAATTCTATTCTTTATTGTGTCACTTGATTCTATATCAGAACAGAGGGAGATGGTGAAACAAAATGGATCTAAGTATGGTTGATGAGAAAGGACAAAGATTGCCGACTCAGTTTTGGTGTTATAAGTGGGATTAATGTTGCCAGAATAGTGACTACATTGTATTTCATGATTTGTTTCTTGTCAAGATATTGAATTCTCTTGGTATCTGGTTTCCTAGGTTGACTAAGAAAGTCAGGGTAATGCTGAGGCTGCTTGCACACAAACCAGAGTAGGGCCACAACTATAATTTTGCTGATTGATTTTTTATGTCAGATGATACTATAATTAGAGTGCATGGTTGCCCCCAACCACCTCACATATTGCCAAAATTTGTATCAGACAGAATTGTATTCATGGAGTTTATGTGGCAAATGATGTGGATGGAAAAGGAGGTAAAGAAAAGAAAAAAGAAAGGTACATTTCTACCCAATGCTAAATTTTTTGGTGATTGGTCTATTGGCTCTGACACACTTGAAAATTTGCAAGCCTTTTTAAAGGAAAAATATTCTTTGAAATTGTGTATTGAGAGGAATTGTGACCCTATGGGTCATATGAATCTTGTGAGACAATCAATTCTGACTAAAATGGCTGTATCCCATCAAGTCCTATTTGATGAGGATGTGATAATAAATCTTGTCACTTTTGATGAGGTATACAATAGGAAGAGAAAATGGGATATCTTGAAAAATATTGAAGATGAAAAGAAAAAGCAGAATCCCCTATTTCTTGGGTTCTTTGTTGAAGAAAAAGACCCTTTGAAGAGAATTGATGCAAGCATTGATAATTTTGAAAGTATTTATGGTAAATCTAAGAAGCAGCCTCCTAAGGCTACTAAACTTCTAGTGAAAAGGTCTGCAGGGATTGAGATTCATGAGCCTGCTCTTGATGTTATGTCAGTGCAAGATCCATAGGTCCCAGAATCACCACCAGCAAAGAAGCAGAGGATAGAAGAGGTATCTCCATTTGTCTCCTATGAAATGACTAAAGGGGTGGGGGATACTGATGAGGTGGCTAACATCTTGAGGCACATGGGAGATGAGCAAGAGGTTGATCAGCCATTGGTTGGTCAACCCACTGATGCAATAAGCCTTAGGCTAGGAAGGGTGAGAAAACCTAAGCTGGACCAGAGTTGGAGGAGGATGAAAGGATTATAGTATCCATGAGGTTCATAGAAGATAAAGACTTCATCAAAACTCCAGAGTTTAAGTATTTTTGGTTGAAAATGAAAATGAAAGAATATAATGAAAAAGTTACAATAAATAAAATGGGTGCTGATGAAACACAACATGATCAAATCATTACACAAACTTTCAAAGAATTGAAAGTAGATGAATTTGATGTGAGTCCAGAGGAGCAAGACAAATGGTGTTGAAAAGTAATATTCTCATCATCCCTGGCCTTGAATTGAAAAAGGTATTTTTGCTTAACCAAGTTAGAAGTCAGGATGATCCATGACTTGTTTCAGAATTTGATTATGAAGATGACATAAGTGGATGTGGTTTTAATCCAAAGATAGAGACCCTTGCCATCTGGACTACTCAGAAGAATACAAGCAAACTAAGATTGCTTGATATTGTTCAAGAAATGAGGGGTACATTTGTGGTAAAGACTTTACAAGATACATCAGCAACAGAAGCTACTGCTCTCAATGTTCATACTGTTATGTTTACTCATGTTGTTGTGAAGAGGTTAGAACAAAGGCTAACAGATTATGAGCAAACTCAGAAAGTAATGAATGATGAAGTAAACAAATTATATTTTGAAAATGTGAAATTAAAGAAACAATTGCAAGCTATGAATTCTTCTCAAGGTCAAGCCATTGTACCCTATCAGCCCCCTATGCCATAAATAGCCACTGATGTCACAATGTCTACTAAATAATTTAATGCAACAAGATTGAAATTTGAAAAGGAAATTGAAAGTTTGAATAAACAAAATGAAATGACAAAGAATGAGGCAAAGATGAAAGTTTTTCAAATTTTTGAGAAAAATTTGGAGCATAGAGTAAAATCGGTTGTGGATAAGCTTGGGAGTGTGCATGATTGCTACTCTTCTTTATCTCAGGCCATTGAGTAATTGAAGCTAAACTTTTTTGTTTTGGATTTGTTGTTTAAAAAAATGGCAAAACCCTATCATCACAATTTGGTTATGATGTGCTTAGTATTGCAAAGGAATCTTGATGCCCCTACAACTTTGAAGCCCACTAAGAAAATAGTCAAAATGATCATTGATGAATACTAGTATGTGAATGGGGAAAGCCAGAAGATGCATGAAAAGGTTGAATCTTTTACTACGTTCAAGCATAAATTTATTCCTTTCATACTGACAGAAGAAGAGAAAATCAAAAGTCTTGACACATGGAAGATGGAATTCGGCCAAATAGTATTCCAAGTTATGGATTTTTTGAAGAAGGATGGAGATGTCAGCATTCTCAGTTTCAACATGATATTGGACCGAGTAATTGCGTTGGATGCTGGGTATGCAAAATTTGTGATGGATGTCAGATCTTTGCTTGATAAAAGATGGAAAGTTCACCAGGAGAACTTGCTTCAGATTCAGGCTTACCAATGGCCTAGCGATTTTACAATATATAAATGGGAGGAGAAATATCTTAGAGATGAATCATCAGTAGCATAGATTGAGGTGCAAAAGAGCAATGAGCCATATGATGGCGTTAAATAGCACCACCACATCTTGAACGCTCTCTTTTTGTCTCTTTATGTTTTCTTCATGTTTTCAAAATGTATTTAAATATATTTGAAAATCTAAATTGGACTTATAAAAGACAAATATTGTAATATCAAGGGTTAGGAATACAAAGAGCCATTTTGAATGTGAAAGGTTTGAAGCTTGTTGCTTCCTTTATAAAAGGAAACCAAGACCTTATGGCTTGGAATCTATCTAGGACTTTGATTTTTTGAAAGAGACATTGCACTGCCTGTACTTTGAAGCAAATCAATATAAAATCTGCTATTCTCTGGTGGTCAACTTTTGGTTATCATCTGTTTGTTGAATTGGATTGCTAATAATTTATTTGGTTGTCTCCAATTTACTTTTTCTTTGTTATTCAAATTAAAGAGATCCCTGCATTCACATTACAAAAGAGGATAGGTGATATTTATCAAACTAAAATTATAAAGTAATAAGTTATATCTCAAAAGATGTTTATATTATTTAAAAATGAAGGAAGGATATTCTACTGTAGAACATTTTGACACCTTTAATATGATTTTGAGTCAAATAGGTTCAATAAATGTTAAACTTGATGAGGAAGACAAATGTATCTTCTCACTTTTTTCTTTACCCAAAAATTAGGAGAAGATAATGCTTGTTATAAATGGTAGTGTTGTAAAGGTGACTATGGAATCCTTTATTGTTACAATGCTCAATGGAGATATGAGGAGAAAGTTTAATGATGAAGGTTCTAAGGATGCCTTGCATGTTCTGCAAAGGCCCAAGGACAAAAGTGGATCTAAAGGGGAATGGTATAAATATCAATCCAAGTCAAGAGGAAAATCTAGAATCCCTAGGAAGATAAGAGTAAAGTTTTGGAATATGGAAAAAGAGGACAAGTGAAGAAGGAATGAAAAAAAATAGTTAATCACTGCCACAATCTCATGTCATTATTCTAGTAGAAAATCCTAGTTTTCATTCTTTTTTTCATAATGCATTAGTTAATCACACACTTCACATTTGACATCATGCTAAAAAGATCAAATAAGTTTTGTATTTCTTCTCAACTATTTCATTTCTCTATCTTAATTACTTAATATCTCAAGATTTTATTCTACTCTCAACTCCTTGTACTTTAAAGTTTAATTAAATCTAGGATTGGACTTAAATCTTCTATTATAGGGTATGATTTATTTCCCCATTTTTTTGAACTCGCAATTTCCATGCTTAGTTTAGGATAAAAAAGATTGATTTTTTATTTTGAGATTTTTGTGGTTTGCATTTGTTGGAAACAACCCAATGCCTTTAATTTTGCATTCCTAAGAAACATCTATGATCCTTATGTCCCCTTCAACAAAGTACTAGGTCAAACCCTCACCTTGCAAACATGACAACCTCTTTCTTCTACTTCCTATGATGATCACATGTTGCATTCTAATGATGATGAAGAATATTATGATCATGATGTCTTTATAAAAGTGTTGAAAATGAATAGAAACATGAGATCGTTGATAAATTGAAATATTTGTGCAATCAATTAGCTAATATAGATGATAATATGTCCACCTCATATTTCATTGATGGTCTTACTCAAGTACTTATCACAAGATAACATGGCATAGATACAATTAAGGATATATATGAAAAAATAATTAAAGATAAACAAATTCCTCATGTGGCAGTCACCAGTCTTTCTCTTTTGAAAATCATTCCCTTGTATATATTTTCAAAATCTAAATTTGTTTTTCTATTTTAGGAGCAGGGTTTAAAGATTTATAGAAAATATTAATCCAAATCATATGCTAGATTGGGTTAAGTGAAGTGGATGATTTAATTGACAAAATTACATAAGCTCCTTAATATGTTCTGAAGTCACCAGCAAACTTGAAAGTAAATTGTCATTGGTGAAACAGGGTAACACCCACTATTTAAGGAACTTGATGAGCTTATCCTTTGACCTATATCACTTAATACTTCCATCACATAAGGATTATCCATTAACAAGTTATGAAGAAAATCAATCAATCCATTTAATTAACATTATTGCCAACAATTCATACCAAAGATTGAACAATTTAAGGATATTGCAATAGGTAATTTGTCAACAATTAAACAATCCATTTAATTAACATTATTGCCAACAATTTAATCATCCTTTTTTAAACATGGATTGCAAATAATTCTAAAAATTTAGAAGTATTGGTCATTAACATTATTGTCTGCTACAATGTCATCCAATGTATCATTGTCAATGTTCATATGTTCTTTCAAGTATTTAATATTATCATCATCCTCATCTTGACCTGCATCATCTTCATCATCATTGAAATCTGACTGTAGACCATCTATATTGTTACCAGATGTATTTGGATCATCATTTTGTATACAATCCATATTGTTGTCTTCCATAACATCATCCAACTCTGGATTGTTGTCTTCTTGTGCTTGAACATAACCATCTTCAACATCATCATGGATGTCAATTTCTTTGATGTTCTCTAATCCCTCTCTCTCATTTTGTTGGCCATCATTGTTTTGCTTAGTATCCACTAATGCATCATCAAATACATGCCTTAATCTTGGATCATAATGTATGACAAATATCCACTTTGGGTCCAAAATATCTTCATAGAAAAATACCTGCACATGAATGACATACATATATTAGATGTATGGTATAACAATTTTATTGATTAATAAACACATGTATATATTCATAATAAACTATGAATTAATAGATTAATGATCACTACTGCTTCTTGTTTGAGTTAAAGAAATATCTTCTCACAATGAATTGGTAGAACATGAGGCTCCTTATCCTCTGATAGGAAACATGAGGAATCATTAGAAAATAATCCACTATGGGTATCATGTCTTCGTGTCCTCTCAAATGCTTCATACTATCTACACTTAAAAATACAACATTTAAAAGAGTGGTAATCCCAACTCAATAATTTCTTGTATTTTCCCCAACATATTGTATATTCCCTTCAATTATATTCTTATCTTTTGAGCTTGATCGACTGGATTTCTTGAAGTCAACCATGATGCCACAATCAAAGAATCATCTCTTTATATATACACTTTCTACATGATAATGTCGACCATATGCCCACATTGTTGGATATTTCCTCACTTGTGAAAGACCATTTATTTCAGTGAAAACAAATATAATGATGAATATTAAAATAGTTAATAGTGTCAAAGCTATAAGGAAAAACATTTTGTAAAATTCCAACTGTACCTTTCTTTAACATCCTCTAGACATGTTGATTTCATCTTCTGTTATGTTTGAATCTATACCTACATCTTCTATTTGATTTTGAATTTGTTCAGTAACCCATTCTAGTGTGTAACCTTTGCCCCATTCCCTAAGCAGATCAGTGGGAAGTGGAGTATTCCTTGGGTTCGATCTCTTAAATTGTCTCCTTGCTTCTAAAACTTCTCTCTTTTTATCATACAGATCAATCCATTTGTTCATAAAGTCCATGTGGTACAGAATGAACTTGTTGAGTATAGCACTTTCGTCTACACCTATTACATGTCAACATGTTTATTTCAATGCTAATTTGACAAATAAATTACAGAGTAAATTAATGATTGCAAGAAAAAAAGCCACACTGATCATGAATTTACTTACTAATTTCTACTTGAACACCATTAGATTGTGGTTTTTCTCCATCAATAATATTTGATGCTCGTTCTTCATCCCAAAAGCATGGCGCATCTTCAAAATCCTTACCAAGGAATTCACACAGGAAGAAAAATGCTTCATTCAATACATAACCTTCAGCCATACAACCCTTTGGATGTGCCTTTTGTTAGACATATCTTTTTAGAGTTTTCATATACCTCTCAAAGAAAAAACATCCACCTCGTTGATACGACACCCACCAATTCAATGTCATCGACTAGGTGTATAAGTAAATGGACTTGTAGGTCCATGAAACTTGTAGGGAGCTCCTTCTCAAATACACATACAATTTCAACAATTTCCTTCTTCCATTTTGGCACTTCACATTCGTGGATCTCCTTGGAGGTCACCCACCTAATATAAGAATAGTATATTAGTATGAACCTTTAGTCAAAAATTAAAATGCAATATAATATATCTGTCTCTCACACATTAACCACATACCTTGTAAATGCTGAAAATCAATTTATGGCATTCCTTAAGTCAACTGTAAGATAGGAATCCCCCCTAATTGCCAATGGCATGATATGCTATAAAACACATTTATGAAAAGGTCATTAGTAATTTTTTCTCACACAACACAACGATATCAAAATATATTTAGTACTTAATCAATGTTACCAGTAAATGTTAAATGATGATATATAATACCTTCATAAAATTATGAAAATCATGTGTTTTAAATCCTGTGATATGTCCATCAACTGTAATAGCTTTAGCCAATAATGAACCATAGCCAGTAGGTGTCCTTATTGAACGAATGACATTTTTTAGTTGGTCTAGCTCTTTTTTTTTCAAAATCCATGGAGCTTCTGCATATGTTTCATTTTCCCTATTTGACCACAAATATTTTCTATCAATTTTGGTACGCGAAAGAGCAATATCTCTCCTTGAAGACAAAGTGTCCTTCTCTTTGCCTAATATATGTCAAAATATAGAATCTGGGACATTTTGAAGATGTGCATAGAATCTAATAGGTGAGATATTAATAGATCCTTCCAGTATGGGAGCTCATAAAATATGGATTTCCTTTTCATTCCTTCTGGCATATTAACTACAACTTCTTCTAGTTCTTCAATTGAATCACCCTGATCAAAAAAATCCTCCCAACCTTTCAATTCAACATCTTCATACTTCTTAAGCCAATCACCTAGACCCATAATCATGGGAGGGCCTATATTTTCAACTTTTCCATCAAATTGATTCTTCAGGCAATTTCTAAACTTATGATCTAGTGGTAGAAAAACCCAGTTGTTTGCGTAAATAAATTTATGTAGATCTTTAGAATACCACCCTTGAAATTGTTCTACACATCTTGGACATGCAAATATCCCCTTTGTTTGAAGCCCTGCAATTCAATAAATAATGTTAATAACATCAAAAAAATAGTATAAAACTAAGTATGAAAGTTGGGATGAAAATAAATTATGAGTATAAATACGTAAATATTTTATCTTACCAGAACAAACACCAAGTCCTGGGAAATCATGAATAGTCCAACATAGCACACCGTACAACATGAAGGACCTATTTGATGGGGGATGTGATATGTCATACATTCTTATTCCTTTCTATAGCAGTTGCATCTCATCAATAAAAGGCGCAAGATAAACATCCATATTTTTAACTTGATGTTTTCCTGGAACAATGAGAGTTAGCATAAGGTGCTCCTTTCTAACACTCATCCATGGGGAAATATTGTATACTATCAATCTGACTGGCTAAACACTATAATTTGAGGTCAGGAAAGAGAATGGAGACACTCCATCAATTGCAAGACCAAACTTGATACTATGGGGTTCATCTTTGAATTTTCTTGGCCATTTTTCCTCTGTGTTTCATTGCTTTGGAGTTAGCCAGAATTCGCATGAATCCATCTTTACTCCTGTTCTTTGCATGCCAATCCATCAATTGTGCAAGTGACTTGCAACAAAACATTTGTTGAAGTCTAGGTATAATTGGCATGTGACGTAAAACCTTCGTTGGAACTGTAGGACCTTGTACATCTGTATGATATCTCTTCTCTTTGCATATAGGGCATTCTACCTTGTTTTGATATTCATCTCTATATAAAATGCAATCATTTTTACATGAATGAATTTGCTTATATTCAATCCCCAACTCAACCAACAACAGACGCGCCTCTCTGCAAGTTGATGGCAACACATTATCTTCAGGGAATATTTTAGTTTTTAGTACCCTGTAAGATTGCCAGAGATTAAATCAATTGAATGTTTGACTTATGATGAACATGTTTGATATGTAAATCTATACTAGGACTATTTATATACAATATATGGTTTTAAAATCCCCTTAAATAAATATAAACGAAGTTGATGAATGTTTATGAATTATGTACACTAATTGACAATTGCAAAGTAAGAAATAGATTTCATCCCACTTCAGTAGGGTAGTGAATCCTTTGTCTGACCAACCAAATAGTGACTTGATTTCTAATAATATTAATGTGCATGCCAGTTTTGAGGTTCTACTTGCACCTGATTTGAACACGGGTGTCTTCACTGCTTGCTTGATGGAGTCTTTTAGGTTGTTATCATCAACATTACATTGGTGGTAATTACCCCTGCTATCATCGTTATTGTCAACCATATGATCATTATTGTCATCATTATTTTCATCCCCAAAGAGATTTGTAAGCATTTCATTCAATCCTTCTTCATACACTGCATTTTTACTATCATGATCATCATCTTTAAGGCTAGGTGGCATGTCATCAGTGTATGTGGGTCTCATCAGTTCTTCAAATTTATTAGCTGAGAGTATCCTCTTCAATAATGCTCTTTTCACCCTGGTATTGTTTAAAGGATGGTTGGGATCATCCCGTCCAAATCTTAATAACCCAGTTGGATCTTGGGTATTAGTATGTGTTTCATCAACATCTTCTACCTATCAACAAATGCAAGCATTATTTAATGTTTGGCAACAATTGGATAAATCATAAATGTATCAATTTTAAAGAAATATAATCAAATATGGCTTAAAAAATAAAAATATTGGTTGTATGAACATATATACATCAATTGAATAATGGAACATTATTTTATAGACTACCTTTTTTATACAATAATTTAACTAAAACACAATTTGGACAACATAGTTTATAAAACATCAGCCCACACTCATTTATTATTCTTTGGTTTTTTGCCCTTAAGAACATCCTTAGGGAGACCTTGTTCTTCCTTCTTCTTTCACGTAGGAGTGCATTTTAAGAAGGGGTAATCAATCAATAACTCAACCCCAATGGTAAGGTCCATAATAGCCTCAACCATTATCAATCTATCAACCTCTCTTTCCATATCTCCATCTTTATCATTTATAACCTCAACAAATTGACAATTCAGTCTTATAGTAGAATCCCTTCCCTTACTACTATTTATAAATCCTGCAATATTTTTGTGTGTGTATGCATGTCCATCTATATACATAAGATGACCTCTATTCATTTCTTTTCCACTTTCCAATTGGAGACAATGTGTATACGTATTCAAATTTAGACCATACGCTGTCATGCTAGGCTTATATTCTGCTAGCCTTCTCCATTCACCACTGTAATATGATGGACCATAATATGGCATTAATCTCCTAGTGGTTTGTTTTAAATTGTTTCTATGTTTAGATCCCACATGTACATTTTGGACAATAAAGAGGCCTAGATTTTCTCCATGAATATTGGAGGGTCGTATCATGTAGCTGTATCCCCAAAATTGAAACACCTCGTACACTCTAGGTAGTTGTTGATCACTAGGCCAAGCACAATATAGTCGATGATCAAATGTCTCTTTGTAAATTGATCTCAAACTCAGGGGCTAGTCATCATCTCCATCACATTCATTCTCATAGGGTATGTAGTCAATCTTCCCCTTGTCTTAAAGCAAATTATGCATCTTTAAACCTGTTCTTGTTATGTTGCTTGTTTTCATCAATTCCTCATCTTCCGAGCTAGTATATTGGCACATATTTTTGTTAGATGTATCATCTGATAAATGATCATTGCCTTCTAGGCTAGAAGTCAGTGATCCAGGAAACTTTAAACCAAGAACTTTATCCTGCAAGTATCCATTAAGAAAAAAATTAGTTATTTAAATAATATAAAACAATGTTTAAATGAAGTATACATGTTATTTATATCAATTTGGAAAATTCCTTACCACAATTCCTATTGGATTTGAATCTATTGTAGGAGGCATACTACCAACTAGAAGCTCATCATATATGTAATGTCTTTGTACAATCACTCGTTTGAATTGTTTCTTTCCATGACATACAGAACATCCACAAACAATAATTTTCTCAAAGTATTCATCCCATGTACTATAGTCCTGACCAACCTCTTGTTTAGTGCAATCATTTTTTGTGTCTGTAGGATCCATTGTCATATCCTCTTCCACCAACTGTCATCTACGTGATTTAATAGTTTTAGGTCCATCTCCACATACATATAGTTTTCATTTTCTAGTTGAATGCTCAGACTCTGCATTTGCTCCAATCTCCATCTAAAATAATCAACAACATGCATTAATTTATGTCAAGATTGGATAATACATTTTAAATTTCAATTATAGTGTGAAAAAAGATGGACGCATCACAAAATACCATTAGATCACTTTTTCCTAAGGAAATTGGATTTGAGTACCTGATTTCCCACTTCATCCATTGTGTCCTCATTTGATATGACATGATCTATTGCCATGGCCTCGTCTGGCCCCTATAATACACAACATAGTAAATAATGTTTAGTACACCAATTATATCATTTCAACGAATATGCTATCCAACACAAAACCTCACTTTAGTCATATATTTGACATTTTGATATCATGTTTTGGCCATTCTAATTTTCAAACTTTTCCCTCGATCATAGAATCACATTTAATCCTCTATGTTGTAGTATTTGTGAATTCATAAACACCTTCCTCCTTTGGTTGAGGTTACTTTCTCTTCTTACCTCTATTGTATCTGCAGATTCTGTTGTCATATCTATTTCCACCCACTTTCCTCTCTGCGATTTAGTAGTTCTACGCCGTCCACGTCCTCTCTCCATGGCCTCCTCTAGATCCTGTAATACACAACAATGACAATAGTCACATAACAACTATGCACCAAGTGAATATTCTTGAATTTATCTTGTTAATACACTCGCTTTTCATTAAAATGCACTATGAAAAATAAAATAGGACATTGCAACATTTTGCTCTTCAGAAAACATTTACACGTGGAATCTTGACAACTAGAGCTCAAATCTTATGATTACAAGATGACTACAAATTCACATCAAAAAGACATTTATTTCATATTTGACTCTCCTTTTTCTTTTATGGGTCATTTTAAGGCAATCTATATCTTTCCAAGTGGCCATAAAACCCTCAAAACTATTATAGAACCCTCAAAACAGTCTCAAAGAGTCTTTCGCACCAAAATTTTAAATTCTTGATGGAGGGAAGGATAATTTGGATGTTAATTATAAGACTGTCTAAGTGGAGAGGATTGTCTAGTCATTATATAACTGTCATAATAGCTAGTGGGTTAGTTACCGTGCTTCAACCTAAAATAGGTTAATGAGAACATAGAAATGAAAATCACAATACCATAAGCACACTCCATAAGCTGCCAATATAGTCCCAATATCATGTCATCATGATAGTAAGAGAAGAGTTGTTTGGTTTTTCCAAAGCCATATCACTTGCATAAGGATTGTCACCAACCATCTATGTAAGGTCATGAAAGAGTGAGTCATTATTGAACTAATCATAAGAGAAGCATGAAGTCAAAATGCTATCATGGAAACAAGATATAGTTCCTTATTATAAGGACAATCCAAATTTGGTGAGGTTACGTTTTTATCAACTTCTAAGAAAAATACATCATTTTGCACTGATTGGCACTAAATTAGGTGCACTTTACACCACCTTTGGCGCCCCAAACAGATTACATTTTGGCCTGAAAGTCAGCGCTAAAGTCGACGTTAACTACTCTGACTATAGCGCCGACTACTGGATCAAAAAATTTTTAAAAAATTCCCACCTGCACATACCCCAAAACAAAAAAAAAAACAAAACAAAACTTTATTGATTTTTGGTGTTCATTTTTTGTTTGTAGATCGAGCATTTGGGTTGGAGTCCTACCTAAATTATATTAGAAATTCAATAATTACAGGAGAAAAACGCCGCGCAAAGAGAGGAGAAAAAAGGGAAAAACAAGCAAGTAGATGAGAAATCCAATTTAGTTTGCGACACCATATGTAAGGTTACAATTACAATAAAAAATTTTCATTCCGAAATATATTTTTTTTTCAATTAAATGGAGAGGATTGTGAAGAAAGGGTTGTGAATATTGTTTTGTTTACAGGTGAATCGTTCAAGTCTCATGTGGTTGCAAAGGAGGAGGGTAAAATTGTAGACATTGCATTATTTCCTCTGCATCCAAGAGTATTGAATGCATTTTTCAAACCCCAATGCCCAGGGTCACTTATCATTACCATCAATACCTTTCTTTGAACACAACTTTCTCGCTTCCTTCCTAAAAAAGTAGTCGAGTGCTTTAAGACAAGTTCATTTGAGAAAACTAAAGTTAGGGCTTTTGAGACGAGGGTGAGAAAACTAAAATTAGGCCGGGAACTATAGATTCCCTCCCAAGGCACCAATTGATTCATAGGAAAACAACTTCATGATTTGCTTTACAAAGTAAAGGTCAAAAACCTTGAGGAACACATAAAAACTAGATGAAAACTTTCATACCTAGCAGTGTGTACTTCGTTTGCCTCCACAGACTGAACAAAAATAATTTGCCCTAGGTCACCTCAAAATGTCAAGTAATAGAGGGAAGAGAGAAAAAGGAGCGGACTCTAGCCACAATGAGGTAATTCATTATCAATTTATAGATTTGTAAATGTTTCCATTGTTTCTTTGATTTTTAGTTTTTAGTTTTTTATTTGTAAATTTAAAAGAAATTTATTTTATAGGAACATGAGATTGACAAAGATAAAGAGGCATTGGCTTCCATATTGGGGGTAGAGGCAGTGGACAAATTGGATGGTGTGGACTTGACAATGCTTGCCAGATACATCCAAAAATGATCTGGTAAAGCCCCTGAAACATTACAACCAAATCAATAGTGTCAAAGGGAATCAATTGATTCTGCAACTAGTCATGGATCGAGCAAAAGATCCAGGAGGAAATCAATAACAATAACCTCTAAGAATGTGGAACAGGGAACAGAGGCTTCCAATGTCCCACCCACTCCTGGGACACAGACTTCTTCGACCACCACACCATGTTTTACATCTTGCATTGGTACCTATGATACCAAGATATAATACGATGTGGTTTCAGGGGACATCCGAATGATGGATGCTAGAAAAACATTTGTGAATAGGTTGAAGGAATCATGCCTTCAATAGTTCAAAGACCATCTATATTTTCCATTCTCAAAGATACCCATGCACTTGCAAAAAGCAATTATCCAAGACATGGAGACTGAATTTGGCACAAGTTGGTCTGTATAGAAGATAAAGCTATGAATGTCTCAAAACTGCAAGAGATTTCAGTGCAACCAAACAAATAAGATAAAAAAAACTCCCTCCCGAGCAAGGGCTCAAAAAAAAGCCAATTGATGTAAGTTTGAAAGTATGGAAAGAGCTTGTAAAAGAATATGAGAAGTTTGATGCACGGAGGAAACCTGGTGAGGAGAGTACGCAGGTATTTGAATTTTCTAATAAGATTATATCAAATTTATTAAATGATTTTTAAATTTTATTTGTGCATAGTTAAATTGAATTAGTATATGTTTCAGGACAAGGCCTCTAAGGCTAGGCTTGAAAAACTTCGTGCCACACATCACAGTGGTCAGAAAGGTTTATAGGGCTTGATCTGTACATTTGTAAGTATATTTAATAAGTTAAATGATATATTTTTTTTAATTTCCTAGGAAAAAGTAAATGATTGCATATTAATTAGTTTAACTAGTCCATGTGCCATGTTTTGACAGGAGAAATATGGCTGGCATCGAAGCCAATTTGAAAAGGAAATGTTACAAAGCAAAAAGTGGACCAATTTTATAATCTGGATGGAGAATGAGGTATCAATAGTTGACTTTCAATAACTTAGTTGGATATTGTTGTGTTAATATGTCAATTTGAATTTCTTGTGTTGAGTTGTTTATTGATGTGTAGGATGAGTTCTAAAGTGCTTCTCTGTTGGCCCTAGCGCCCTTAAATGTAAGATTTATCTTAGATGACAAATGATTACTCTTATATCTTTGGGGACCCTTCTTGGTGCCATTAGGATCATAATTAGTATACTAGTCTTGTGCTTTCTTACAAAAAGTGGTTGCAATTAACCTAATCTTGTGGTCATTATCCACAACATTTTGTGTGTGCCATGCTATCTCATATGCTTAAGTTTAACGGGCTAATAATGAACATAAAATCCTTGTTTTCCTGGTTCCAACTAATGGACTTGTTGGAACCTAAAATTTCCTACCATTTTTTGCAAAAAATTTAGGTTCCCATGATGAAAAATCTGACTGCAGCACTCATAAATGCACTTGTCCAATATACTTTAGTGGCCTACTTTGAAGGGTTATAATTCGAAGCCTATTCATTTTTATGTCAAACCACTTGGTAGGCATACTTATCTATCATATGTGAGTGTACATGCTTGATTTTAGCTTCCCACGATCAGATTGGGCAAGGTTTTGCAGTGCTAAGTTAAAGGGTTTTGGTGGTACCCACCTAGGGTTAGGGTTTTAAGTCGAGTCTGCAAGCCTATATTTTTATTCCTTTAAACCCCTTAAGGCCTTAAGTTTTCTTGTCCTTTAGCCTCTTGCACTTTATCTTTTAAAACTGCATTGACTTCTTGTATTAAAGGGCAATTGTCTTGAGGTCTTCCTAGAGGGGTGATATGTGACTAGGGTATGAAGACTAGGACTTTGTATGTAATCTTAAGCCCTCCTTTTGGATTTGTTGGAAGACTTCTTCACTAATACATAAGGACTGTCAAGACTCCTATGATAGTGCATTAGAGATGCATTAAAATCACAAAGGAGATAAATGTTATTAGGCCATCACCCAATGGAGAAGGGATTGTCATAAAGAGCATGACAGTGTTACCTTGTCATAGTCACAAAGGGGATAGTCTTTGTGGTGGTAATTAAAGTCACTAAGTTTACATCCACCTTCTTAGGGTCTGCAGAAATGCCTGAAGTTGAATATGCCTATTTTAAAGATCTTTCCATGAGTATTTTCTATATTTTTACAAATGGAGACCTCCCCAATCCTCATCTCAAGTTTCAAATGCACAATGAAATGATGGAGGACAATCATAACTATCATAATAGTACATTAGCATTTTTTGTCTCAAGGTGGCCTTTGAGACTGCCAAGGGGATGGATATAGAGTTGGGATTATGGTTTTTGTTTAAAAGCCTTGTGTCATTGACCTAATATTTATTTGTGGCAAGGATCCCAATAGTCTAAAGATTACAAATTGTTGTCAAGAAAGGACTGTCATAGTTAAGTGTGGTACAGTGATACAATTTCATCTTGGTTGAGTATTGTATAAATCTCAAGCTATTTAGAATGCATGGGGTATTAGGGTGTGGTATCACTATATAGGTAACCATCAAGTGATTTCTTCAACCCAATCTTGGCCTATATAGTACCCAGTGTGAAGAGCAAGATAGTGTTGTCCAAGAACCTTGATATGGTCACAAATAAGGGTAGTCTTAGCTATTGTAACCATAGTTGGAATCCCTTGTTACCATAACATACCTGACCTAAAACCATGAATCTACCAGTATGAGTTGTTTGAAATCCAAATTCCACAACCTTTGCCACCATCCTCCTTGCCTGTGTCAAAATGGGAGCTTTGGAATAGGGTATGAACATCCATCAATACATAAAGGATAGAGGAATTTTGTCAGATGTTGTAGTTGCAACTACCCTGTTAGACATGTATGCAAAATGTGGAAGCATAGACAAGGCACATGAATTGTTTGACAGAATGCCTCAAAGAAATGTGGTCTCATGGACTGCAATGACTTTAGGATATGCACAAAATGGATTGGTTGAAAAGGCTTCAGAAATTTTAAAGCAAATGCAATTGGTTGGTGTAAAGCCAAATTCTACAACCTTTGCCAGCATCCTCCCTGCCTGTGTCAAAATGGGAGCTTTGGAATAGGGTATGGACATCCATCAATACATAAAGGATAGAGGAATTTTGTCAGATGTAGTTGCAACTACCATGTTAGACATGTATGCAAAATGTGGAAGCATAGACAAGGCACGTGAACTATTTGACAGAATGCCTCAAAGAAATATGGTCTCATGGACTACAATGACTGCAGGATATGTACAAAATGGATTTGTTGAAAAGGCTTTAGAAATTTTAAAGCAAATGCAATTGGCTGCTGTAAAGCCAAATTCCACAACCTTTGCCAACATCCTCCCTACCTATGTTGGAATCCCTTGTTGTTACCATAACATACCTGACCTAAAACCATGACTCTATGAGTATGAGTTGTTTGAAATCCAAACTCCACAACCTTTTCCACCATCCTCCCTGCCTGTGTCAAAATGGGAGCTTTGGAATAGGGTATGGACATCCATCAATACATAAAGGATAGAGGAATTTTGTCAGATGTTGTAGTTGCAACTGCCCTGTTAGACATGTATGCAAAATGTGGAAGCATAGACAAGGCACGTGAACTGTTTGACAGAATGCCTCAAAGAAATGTGGTCTCATGGATTGCAATGACTATAGGATATGCACCAAATGGATTTGTTGAAAAGGCTTCAAAAATTTTAAAGCAAATGCAATTGGCTGGTGTAAAGCCAAATTCCACAACCTTTGCCAGCATCCTCCCTGCCCGTGTCAAAATGGGAGCTTTGGAATAGGGTATGGACATCCATCAATACATAAAGGATAGAGGAATTTTGTCAGATGTTGTAGTTGCAATTGCCATGTTAGACATGTATGCAAAATGTGGAAGCATAGACAAGGCACGTGAACTGTTTGACATAATGCCTCAAAGAAATATGGTCTCATGGACTGGAATGACTACAGGATATGCACAAAATGGATTTGTTGAAAAGGCTTCAGAAATTTTAAAGCAAATGTAATTGGCTGGTGTAAAGCCAAATTCCATAACCTTTGCCACCATCCTCCCTGCCTGTGTCAAAATGGGAGCTTTTGCCCTAGCAATTTGTAGCACTTAATGTTATGTAATAGAATTTACAGTTGATAGTTAAATTTATAACAATTTTTTTTATGATCTTTACTAACGTTTATTAGAATTGTTGCATGTTTTACATCATTAGAATGACATATTAGCTGTAACTTTTTTGAAATTTTATTATGGTATGTGCACTTTGATATGATGTAATATGATTATGGTTTCGTTTCATATGTTGTAATATTAGATATATAATAGAAAAATAAATTATTGCATGAAATAAATAATAACTTTTCATTTTAAATGTTTTTTTTGTAGAACACGGGTCTTCCAGAAGATGCAAATGATCTGAATGATAGAGATCCAGATTATGTTGGTTCTGGTATAGATCACATGGCAGAGGATGATGACGACGCTGATACAGAAGAAACTAAGGCCGATGACGATGATGATGATGATCATGATGATGATGATCACGATGGTGATGATGATGATGATCACGATGGTGATGATGATGATGAGGTAGTTGCTCGTAGTAGCTAGTGACATTCATGATCATATAGACTGCATCATGGATCATTGTTGATATATCATTATGATGCCTCTTTTCATAGTCGCTAGCTATCATATGTATCATTTTCACGGCCTGCAGTACCATATTAATGAGTTGTATCATAAATTTATGTATCATTTTGACTTATATCATTTGGACATGTATCATCTTGACTTGTATCATTTTGAGTTACTTAATTTATCATTTTTACTTATATCATTTGTACATGTATCATTTTGACATGTTATTGATATACTGGCATTTTTGACTTTCACTTGTTTTAGGTATATATGATGATGATCTTATCCATACTGACTTGTCAATTTTTATATATATTGAAAGTGGTCGATGATTTTTGGATGGATATTTATTACGTATGATGATTTTAATTTACTGCTCAGGATGGATGTTGTCAAATTTAATTAAATTATAGATATTTGACTCACTTGTTTTAATTATAGATGATGATCATGTTATAATAATTATCTTGTTATTTAATCATATGAGTTAAATAATTAAATTTCTTACTCTATAATCATATGAGTTATTTAAGAGGCATAATATATTTAACTAATTAAATTGAAATAAAACATATTAAATTAATAAATGTAAGCAAAACAATAGACATTTTTAGAAGCAACAAAAGACACAAAAATGAAAGCAAAACTAGAAGCAACAAGTGACATATCGGAAGCAAAATTGGAAGCAAAATTGGAAGTAAAATTGGAAGCAACAGTGGAAGCAAAATTGGAAGCAAAACTGGACGCAAAATTGGAAGCCAAACTGGAAGTAAAACTGGAAGCAAAACTAGAAGCAAAATTGGAAGCAAAATTTGAAGCAAAACTGGAAGCAAAAGTGGAAGCAAAAGTGGAAGCAAAATTGGAAGCAAACCTGGAAGCAAAATTGGAAGCAAAACTTGAAGCAAAACCAAAAGCGAAACTGGAAGTAAAACTGGAAGCAAAACTGGAAGCAAACTTGGAAGCAAAACCAGAAGCAAAATTGGAAGCAAAATTGGAAGCGAAACTGGAAGTAAAACGGGAAACAAAACTAGAAGCAAACTTGGAAGCAACACAAGAAGAAAAACTAGAAGCAAAATCAGAAGCCAAACTGGAAGCAACAAAATCCGGCACTAAATTCGGAGTTAAACCTGGCACTAAAACCTAACGCTAAACCCGACAATGTTATAAGCAGCGCTAAGCTTGACGCTAAATCTGGTGCAATAGCGAGATGCTATTGGGCACTGAGTTTGGTGCCAGAAGAATTGTCCAATTCATGGACTCAAATGCACTAAATTTTGGCACTATTTTAGGTGCTAATTGCCTTTTATGTTGTAGTGATTATTGCACTTGTAACACACTAGATCAACATTAGATTGACTTCTTCTGCAATCAACTGCTTTGTGTCCAAAATGTTTACAGGTAAAACAATAACCAAAAAATGAATAATTATACTTGTACATATATGGTTGTCTTGCTGGAAAATCCCTTCTTAGATTTCTTCTTTGATTGTGCATTTTGAAAAACTCATCTTTAGTTTTCACCTCAGCTTCAATCTTCTTTTTGCCTTTAGGAGCAGCAACATGATAGTCCAAATCTATCTTCTTTCTTGGAGTTTCTCTAACTTTAGAAGACTGTCTCTTTTCATAGCCAAGTCCAGTGGTGTCCCTATGTTGTTTTTGTTTACCCAGCATCTCATATAACTTGGTGGTGCTCTCTTCAAACTCCTGACTTCTCTTTGACATACTTTTGATATTTTCAATATCTTTTCTCAAGTTAACAATTTTAGCCTCTAGTTTTAGGCATTCAATAGATTTGTTTTCACATTCAAACTTAGTAACATATGTTATTCTCTTAGCCTCTTCAACCTCAGTCTTTATGCTGATAATCAATTTATCTGATTCTTCAACTTGTGTTCTTAAATTCTCAATCTGATTTATTGCTTCTTCAAGATCAGAAGATACTCTTTCAAGGTCTGAAAGTGCTTTGTCTTTGAAGTCTTTTTCTTGTTGTAGCTACAACTCTAATCTCTGGTTGTCCTTTTTGTATTTCTTGATTTCACCTAGAGCACACATGAGTTCTCCTTCTATATCAATCTCACAATCCTGTTCATCATCACTCATAATATAATTTTCTTCTTTTGAATCAGATTGGACGTCATCTCCTTCATGTGAATGTCTTCTATCATTGTCACTTTCCTCAGACACCAAGCTATCCTCTCCTTCAAGTACATCACCTTGATAGATTCTTATCAATTCCTTCCACACATCCTGAGCTATTTCACAATGCATAACTTTATAGGAAACTTCATTAGATAATCTACACAAAATGGCCTTCTTTGTTGTATGATTGCATTCATAAGCCTCTTTGTTACTTGTAGTACTAGGTGATTGAGAAGAAATAAAATACCCATTCTCAACTGACATCCACACACCATAACCTAAAGAAGATAGGTAAACTTGCATTCTAATACACCAAATAGAGAAATCTGCACCATCAAAGAAATGAACTCCAGAAAACTCTTCCTCTAATTTAATACTTGACTCAACCTATGAGACATTTTTATCAATTGATTCTAGATCACCATTTGAATTTGGTATAGATGGTACCTTTTGATCAGTATGTGACTTGACATTTCTCCTACTCTTATTTCTTCTACATTTTCCCATTGTACTCCACTATCAGGACCTACCCAAGCTTGTTAGGCTTCTAAAAGGAGCGTATGCTCTGATACCACTTGTTGGAGTATAGGACAACACTGAGAGGGGGGTGAATTAGTGTTGTATAATTTTTAATATTTCAAAACTTGACTCAAAAATGTTATGCAAAGGAATTCATTGAAAACATAGTCATCATGATATGCAAAACTTAAATAAAGATGATCAAATAGGTACACCATAATCAACCGTAAAGAGAAGACATGACACAGGTTTTGATGAGTGGAAAACCCTCATAGGGATAAAAAACCACTCTTGAATGCTTCCACTTTATTGCTCCTCACTGGAAAATCAAAATCTCACTGGTTACATTCAAGCCTCACTAGCTACAGACAGGTCTCACTGACCATACAAGCCTCACTGGCTACAAAGAGGTCTCACTGACCATACAAGCCTCACTGACTACAAAATACAATCTTAGAACAATACAAAGAATACAGAGGGTTTCTCTATTTCAATACAAACCTCTGAATTTCCATATCCCTTTGCAATCACACTCAACTCAATCTGCATTTCATTCTCATTATCTCTGCACAATCAATTACATATTGTCTTCATACTTGACATGGTTCAATCTATAAATTTGTTGCATAATGTCTTCATCGTGTGTTTGATTCATCTCTGCAAAAACATCTCATTCATCTCTCAAATCTTAGACAAAATATTCACCTTTTGAATAATCTGATTCACTTGCATTTTCTCTTCAAAAACTTGACAAAAATATGTCTTCAATCCTGCATTTAGTCCTCAAATCAAAATCACAATAAACCTGCAATAAAAATGACCTTTCATTTCTTACTTCTCTTTAATCACCTCTCATACACTGAAAGTCTCATTTCAATTTCAGCCATTTAAAACCACATCAACATACCCCTCATTTTCAAAACCTGCATATATATATATATATATATATATATATATATATATATATATATATATATATATTAGTTCTCAATGAACATTAAGCCCTTAATCTTCCATTTTCAGAGCCTCCTTGCATTTTCATTTTCTCTGCATAAATCATTTAAAACAAAAAATCCAATCACCTGCAAATAAGGAAGACTTTTCGTATTCCTCTTCTTTCTCTACATTCATTTTTCCTTTTTCTCTGTATTCCTTCTCCCTTTAAAAATTCTTCAATATTCTTCAATCTACAAAAAATAATCTTCAATAAAATTAATTCATTCAACCCCTGAAATTTCTTCCATATCTTCCATATTCAGACCTACTCACTCATCTGCATGAGGACAAAAAGAAATCATAAAAACTCCTTAAATAACTTTGCCCATTTTTAGAAAAAAAAAATAAAGAACTTTCTCCTTTTTTTTTCAATGTCTCGAGAGGTCCACTAAAAAAAAAAAAGAAACTTCTTAAAACATTTAGCATTAAAACCCCAAACCAATCTGCCTATTAAAGAGCTAAAAATAGTCTTATAAAAGCCACTTTTCATGTAGTCACAGAGAAAGACGTTCCCCTGCACATCAAAGTGCATGCTCATGAAAGAGGAATCAGAATTTAAACCACACACATTGATTTCATCCTGCGCGCCCACCATGTTTTAAATATTAGTCATTGATTTCCTTTTCCTGCTTGAGCACATATCGTGGAGATTGGCGCAGGTGGTAGTGCTAGGTATAGGGGCCGGTTGGGCCATGATGCCGATACCCATAGGTTATAACTAAAGTGCCCTTCGACCTGCTATCTCAGGTCAACAAAAAATCAAAACAAAAAGCAACCTAAGTATATGAAGGGTATAAAAGAATTAGACTTAGGTTTAAAAGTAAACTTTAGGATTTTATTAAGATCATTCTTCAATATAATATGGTAATCCTAACAAAGTATGCAGAGGTCTATAGACAATCTACATAGATAAGACCATGACCTGCAACAAACTAGGATTTAGGGTTACAAAGTTTCTAATACATGGGATTAATAAATGGGTGGAAAAATGAAGCAAACCCCACTTATCATGACATAAAAATTGACCTAAAAAGATATGACAAGCCCTAAAATCAATACTCCCTGATTGATGACATACACAATCTGCACTTCCTCAACTTCAAGCATACAGGGAGTCTTATGACAAACATGATAGGAAGACCAACTCTACAACTCAAATACATATTTCATGACCAAAATATACTATACCTTGATGACAAACATCAATGCATGACTAAGATATTACCAAGAACTCTTCCTGATGACCATGAGACAACATCATCATTCTGCTACATCAAATCATATGAAAACTCAAGACAACTTATGCATGAGGACATAGCAGCATATGGAGATGACAAATACAATGGACCACAACCTCACCAAACACCATGCAATGTAGATAATCTCTAAGATCTTTATTAAGCTGAGACATTTTGTCATGAAGTAAGCAGCGTTGTCTTATTCTGAGTTATTTGTTTGCAGCAACATTAGATGATCCTCAACACCGTAATCTTGAGCATGGCCTAAGATGATCCTAATTGACATAACCAACCAATATGAACATCCTCATCTTGAAACATGAAGTATGCCAACATGAACATCCTCATCATCAACTGATGATTCACAACTCCTGATAATGTGCAAGACTACTCACTCAATACTACCAAAACCTTCTCCAAATGATATGCATCAACAACTCAACACCTTTGCAACATCATCATATGATCTCTCAAACACCTTTTTGACATCAATGACAATCAACTTCCATCATAGATTGCTTAGATGTTCAAATGAATAATCTAACTTGCTTTTATGTGCATTCTCGTTGATTTCTAGATAATTAAATCAAATGAAGCCAACATTAGGAATCATTTAAGATGTCCTAAGCCGATAATCCACCAATTTAGATTAGGGTTAAAGGAGGGTCTAGGGTGCTTGGGTGCCCTAGTCCTTTATCCCAAACTCCTTAGATAAGGCACTTAAAGTGTTATTAGCCTGACCTTATAATTAATTTTATAGGTTTTGTGCATCAGGATCAAGAATTACATGCTTAATACTCAAAAAGGTTTTATCATAGTTCCTAATTAACAAGTGTAAACATTTTAGATCCACCCATGTGCTAAACTAAGTGTAAAATGCTATTGTACACATTTTACAACATTACAGAAGCATCTGTTGGACCTTCTCTCCTACAGTATTTTGTTTCCTTTTGTCATCTACAGAACACACGACAACATGACCCATTTTGAAGAAATTTCACTAAACCATCAATGAATCTTCATAAGTACACTATTGCACCCATGTCCCTAATTTCAAAGATAAAGTAATGAAGGAAGGAAGCTTCTTACCAATGCCCACTGTTGGTTCCCAAAATTGCAAATTACAAACCCTAAGAGGATGCCAGGTTCTATGGTCAGGTTTGCAATGTTTTGGCCAATGAAATGGAGCAACCCTATGTGGTTTAGGACTCCCTACTCTTTAGGTTCTACTAGACCTAGGCTGGTGTACCTTTAATTTTTTAAGCAGATTCAAGGGTTATGTATTCTTTGATTGTAGTAATCCATTTCCTAATGGCATATGAGTGTGAAATAGATACAAATAGCTTAAAATATTATGACTTTAGATTGAGTATGATCAATGCCTATTTCTGTTGGGCTAATGGGGTCAAGATTTGTATGATATGTGAACTTATCTACTTGGCTTAACTCTAACTACTTGACACTTTTGGATGTTTATACCTTGTATAAACATGCAAGACTATCAGGCTCTCTTCTTATAAATCCCATTGATATCTTTCCAAGTTACTGTGATTGTCTGAAAGGCTTTTAATTCTAGATTGATGGAAACCAACCAAAATGATTTGCTTAAAGGATTTTAATTTTGGGCAGAAACCAATAAACAAAGATCACTTAGAAGGAGTTTAATTCTCTTCTCTCTAGAAACCAATCAAGATAATCACACAGAGGCAGCAAATGTGTCTTGACAAATCAAATATATGCTCAATATACTTAATTTGAATAACAAGAAAAGACCAATATGGAGACATCGAAATAACTCATAAGAATTAATATCAACAAAGTAGTTAAACACGAGATTTAGCCATAGGTTTAAACTTTCTTTCCCATTATAGTACTTCAAAAATTCATAAAGTTTTCTTTGTATTTTGTTCTATGAGTATAACTGAAAATATATTGAATGTTTGATGATGATTTAAACTTGGCCTTAGTTTCCCTTATATATGGGAAACTATTAGAAGTTAATCTTTACTTGTGAAGATTAGTTTATTATTTGTACTTTATTATTTTGGTGATTATCCCCACATGTCGGGTAACACCTCTTTTATTCCTCGTAGAGGAATACACCTATTTTTGATAGATTCCTCCTTAAGAGGAAACACATCCATCCTTCACCCCTATTTAAGTGGTGATTTTCTCTCTTTCCCTCACACATCCACTTCAGGGATTTCTTCTTCTTCTTCTCATTTCTCTCATTGAGAAGCTTCTTATCTTTGTAATCTATATTTTGGCTTCTTGCCACTTGCTAATGCACGAGGGCTTTTCTTTGCTTTTCCCCCTTCAAAAACCTGTGTTGGACTCTGGTGCATCTGGTATAATCTTTTTGCATTTGTTCCTATTTTACTTTCATGGTATCAGAGCAGGCTACTAACTTTTTGTGCAAGCTGTTTTGACTGATCTGATTTGTGCTGGTGACGACATTGGAGACCTACACACATCAAAACAGAGATAAGAAGTTGTTTTTTAAAAATCAATATAGCTTGTAACAAATAGATTATAGTCTATTCAAATTTTTTACAAGTTATTCTAAAAGCAAATGATCTGAGTGAACTTTTTTAAAAAAAAAATCAATTTAGCTTGTAAGAAAAAATTACTAGTCTAGTTTGTTCAAAATTTTTACAAGTTATATTTGTTCAAAAAGTTAGATCTGTGTACAAATTTTAACAAAATTATTCCTCCATGCAATTAATATTGTTTTAATCAAAATCTAGGTTTATAAAAAAATATATTTTGCCCTCTGTCTAATCTATTTTTTTTATAAATATTTCTCAAAATTTTCATTTATAATCTAAATAATTTCTTTACAAATTTTTTTTTTGACATAGTTTAAAAAAATTACACTCCTTTTTAAATCTTTTTAACTTGTTTTTTGCATGATATTCCATTTCTATTTTTTAAAAAAAATTGCAAACCCTAAATTTTTTTTTGGCCCTAAAGGCCTCTATTTTTTTGCATTGTTTAAAAACAAAATTAAAAAAAACAACTAAACAAAATTTAAATTGGCCCTAAAGGCCTCTGTTTTTTTTTTGCATTGTTTTCAAAAAATAGGCCCTATCACCCGACCCCGCCCTGTGCTTCAGTTTTTTTTTTGGCTCCACTGCCGGCCGCAACCAGATCTCTGCAACTCTCCGCCGCCCTCCTTTAACCATCGACCTTGCAAACAACTCATTTTATTAATAGTGTTTTTTTAAGAACACTTTGTTATTATATAAAAAAAAAAACTTGCTTTCTTTAAAAAAGGTTTCTTTTTTAAATATTTATTTTTTTTAATACGATTTTTAATATATATATTTTATGCTCATTAGGATTTTTCTTAAGGATTTCTTAATAAAAATTATATAAGTTTTTATTATAAGTTTGTTATATAGATTCTTAAAGCTTTTTGGCAATTAAAAAAAATTGTTTTTCTTTAAACTTTTTTTTTCAAAAAATTTTGCCTTTTATAAGGCATTTTTAAAAAATATTTTGCCTTTTATAAGGCATTTAAAATTTTTTTTTTTGCTTTTTTATTCATTTAATTTAGGCTTTTTAAAAATATTTTGCCTTTTCTTCATCTTAATAGAGGTAATTTTTTCAAAAAAATTTTGCCTTTTGTTTATGTAATTAGTTTTTTTTCTAAGGAGGTATATTTTTGGTCGATTTTAATTTTTGCAAAATGTCGACCCTAATTCCCGAAATTAAACTCAATTCGACTAATTATCATTCGTGGAAGCAACATATTAGTTTTATTTTTTGATTTAAGCATCTTTTGGATGTAGCGACCAATTCAAAATCAGAACCTGCAACTACCGCAACTCAGGATGAAAAAGACAAATCGCTAGCCAAAAACGATGAAGCTCTCGGTCTGATAGGTATCTTGATGTCCCCTGAACTCTATGTTCACATAGGAGAATGCACAAAAGCCCATAATGCATGGGACATTCTTAAAAATATTTACGACAGTGCAAATGAATCTAGAAAGATTCAACTTCAAGATCAACTCGAAGATCTCAGGTATACAGATTTCAAAACTATGGATGAATTTCTTCTTAAATTTAATGATATTAATGCTCAATTAACTGATTTAGGAGTTAAGCTTAACTATCTTAGATTAATTCATATCATTCTTAAAAAATGTTTACCTAAACCATTTCAACAATTTATTACAAATATTCATTCTCAATTAGCTATTCCTACCTTAGCTACTGAATTATCTTTTGATATATTTCAAAATTTGTTACGGCAAGAAGAAGCTAAGTTGATTCAGTTTGGTACTCTTAAAACTAATGAGCATGCTTTTATGTCTAAACATCATAATAAACCTAACTCTACACCTAATAAAAATCAAAATTACAATCCAAAATTTCATAACAATAATTCTCTCAATTATAACAATAATACATATGATAGTCGAAAGAATAATCCTTCTAATAATCGACAGAATCATACTCCTAAGAAGCCTCACTGTAACTATTGTCACAAAGATGGTCATTGGATTAGTGATTGTTTCAAAAAGCAAAATGTTATTATGAGGCAAAATTATAGGCACAATAACCAACAAACTCATAAACCTCAACAAAATAATCAATCAAGGCATGCTTTTACTTGTGCTTTCTTGGGTTCTCAACCACTTGAGTGGATTATTGATTCAGGTGCATCTCAACATGTTACTTCTCATAAAGAGGTATTTCAATCAATGCAACCTGACACTACTAATATTCCTCTTCAACTTGCAAACAATCATAGTTGTAAAGTAGAAGCAGTTGGAGATGTGACTATTCCAAATGGTAAGCTTCATAATGTTTTATATGTTCCTGAATTGAAAACAAATTTGCTTTCTGTAGCTCAGCTCTGTCAGGATTATAAGATAGAGTTTTACAAAGATATGTGCTATGTCATTGATCCTAATCAAAATGACAAAGTCATTGCTAATGCTAAATTAGGCAATGATAATTTATTCAAGTTCTATGAATTTGCTTCTTCTAAATACTCTTTATTATCTACCATTGATTTCAATATTTGGCATGAAATACTTGGTCAAATCAATGCTGACAAAATTGCCTTGATGCAAAAATGCAATATGGTAGATGGATTGCCTGGTATTGTACCTTCTAAAATTGTATGCACAGGTTGCATGAGTGGTAAGATGCATAGGGAGCCCTTTCCTAAAGGTTCAGCATGGAGGGCACATCATAAGTTGCACCTCGTTCATAGTGACCTTTTGGGACACATGGAAAATACTTCCATCCAAGGATCAAGGTATGCACTTACTTTTATTGATGATTTCTCAAGGACTTGGATCTATTTACTAAAAAGTAAAGATCAAGTTCTTGATACCTTCATTGATTTTCATAAATTTGTTGAAAGGCAATCTGGTTTTAAACTTAAAATCTTAAGGACTGATAATGGTAATGAATATGTGAATAATGCTTTCAATGGCTACTTAAAGTCCTTTGGTATTAAGCATCAGTTAACCATTCCCTATACAGCTCATCAAAACTGTGTAGCGGAAAGGAAACATAGAACCATTGTTGAAATGGCTAGATGCATGTTGCATGCTAAAAATATGTCCTACAAATTTTGGGCTGAAGCTATGTATTGTGCTACTTATATTCTTAACAGAACTCCAACCAAAGCCCTTAGTGATATTACACCTGAAGAGGCTTGGTCAGGTAGAAAACCCAATCTTAAACATTTAAGAATTTTTGGTTCTATTGCTTTTGTTCACACACCTAAACAAAAATGACAAAAGCTAGATTCTAAATCTTCCTCTCAAATTTTTGTTGGGTATGATGAATATTCTAAAGCATATAGAGTTTTTGATCCTGTTACAAATAAAGTTGAAGTAGCTAGAGATGTTTGTATTGCTGAAAATGGGGTTCATGATTGTTCCAAAATTAATAATGATTCTTGCAAAAAGAATGTTCTTGTTATCGAGGATGATCCTCCAATCACTCATCCTTTGAACCCTCCTAATCCATTTCTTAGCCAAAGTGATAGTGAACCTTCTCATCATGATTCTTCTTCAAGTGATGATACTCCTACCTCTAAAAGAATGCTAAATGGTATAAAAACTTTGTTCAAGAAAGTGATGATATTCTCACGAGAATGAATAGATCTAGAAACGCAAATTATTGCAACTATGCCTTAATGTCTAAGATTATAGATACAAATGATCCTCAAACTTATGAGCAAGCTAAGCATCAACCTCATTGGCAAAAAGCCATGCAAGATGAATATGACATGTTGATTACCAATCAAACTTGGGATCTTGTTCCTCGACCTCAAGGTAAAAATCTTGTTTCATGCAAATGGTTGTATAAAACCAAGTTCAATGCTAACAATGAAAATAGCAAATTCAAAGCTAGATTAGTCGCTAGAGGATTTTCTCAAATAGAAGGCCTAGATTACAGTGAAACTTTTGCTCCTGTGGCAAAAATGCCAACCATTAAATTAGTTTTAGCTTTAGCATCTCATATGCATTGGCCCATTCATTAAATGGATGTTAAAAGTGCTTTTTTAAATGGTGATTTACATGAAGAGATTTATATGTCTCAACCTAAGGGTTTTGTTCAAAAAGGGAAAGAACATCTTGTATGCAAATTGAAAAAATCTATTTATGGTTTAAAACAATCACCTAGAGAGTGGTATGCTAAAATTAATGCTTTCTTTACTCCTAAAGGTTTTACTAGGAGTCCAAATGATCCAAATCTTTATATCAAACATAGTGCAAATGATATTGTCACAATTATTTTATATGTTGATGATTTAATTCTTACAGGTAGTTGTAACAAATTGATTAGTGATATTAAGTCACAACTTAATCATTCATTTCAAATGATTGATTTAGGTTTGTTACATTATTTTTTGGGTATGGAAGTTTGGCAAACTCCTAATGGAATTTTTCTTTCACAACATAAATATGCTCAAGATCTTTTAGACAAATTTAATATGAATGATGCTAATCCCGTTTCTATTCCTTGTGAATTAGGAACCAAGTTAATGATTGATATGGGAACTCCTTATATTGATTCTACTCTATATAGGCAACTAGTTGGTAGTTTAAATTATTTAACTCTAACTAGACCTGATATTACTTTTAGTGTTGGTTTAGTTTCTAGGTTCATGTCTAAACCACAACAAACTCATTTTAAGATTGCCAAAAGAATTTTAAGATATATTAAAGGCTCCATTAATCTTGGTATCTTTTATAATGCTAATTCCAAATTTTCTTTACATGGTTATACTGATTTAGATCTAGGAGGTGATCCCAATGATGGGAGATCCACTTGTGGTTATTGTTTCTTTGTTGGATCAAGTGCCATATCTTGGAATAGTAAAAAGCAACAATCTACCTCTCTTGGTTCTACCAAAGTAGAATACAAGGGATGTACTAATGCAACAAAAGAAGCCTTATGGTTACGAAGACTACTTGAAGAATTTGGTCTACCCCAAACGGAGCCCACTCCTTTGTATTGTGACAACCAAAGTGCCATTGCCTTGGCAAAGAATCTAGTTTTTCATGCAAGGACCAAGCACATTGCTCTTCAACATCATTTCATTAGAGAGCACATTGAAGACCACCAAATTTCTCTCCTATATTGCAAGGGTGAAGATCAAGTTGCCGACATTCTTACTAAACCACTTTGTAAAGACAAACATCTTCAACACTCTAAATCTCTTGGTCTATATCCCATTGATGAGTTTATTGTAAATCTCCCCAAGTAAAGCTTAAGGGGGGGTATTAGAAGTTAATCTTTACTTTGTGAAGATTAGTTTATTATTTGTACTTTATTATTTTGGTGATTATCCCCACATGTCGGGTAACACCTCTTTTATTCCTCCTGCAAGAATACACCTATTTTTGATAGATTCCTCCTTAAGAGGAAACACATGGCACACATCTTATGCAAGGTGGCATAATGAAGTTACATATAACTCCATCCTTCACCCCTATTTAAGTGGCAATTTTCTCTCTTTCCCGCACACATCCACTTCACGGATTTCTTCTTCTTCTTCTTCTCATTTCTCTCATTGAGAAGCTTCTTATCTTTGTAATCTATATTTTGGCTTCTTGTCACTTGCTAATGCACGGGGGTTTTTCTTTGCTTTTCCCCCTTCAAAAACCTGTGTTGGACTCTGGTGCATCTTAGTTGAAATCTGGTATAATCTTTCTTTGCTTTGCATATTTGGTTAGTATTTTGATCCTGCATTTGTTCCTATTTTACTTTCAAAAACAAACAAGCTTCAGGATGAAATGAGATGACTTTCCATAACTTACATCCATTCACATAACTAACATAATTAAGAAATAAACAAAGAAATCAATCTGGACATCCATAGTAATCATGATCTGAGTTCGTTAATCACCATAGAGAACCGGTGACTGTTGGCTTGGAAAGGCTCTCCTCTCCAATGATGTAGTATCTGATCAACATGCTTCACCCATTATTATTTATTGTTTCCTCTTCCTCATTGTGCTTCATTGCGTGTATAACTATTGGAAAAATTCTTGAATTAGGATTGGAAAAATTTCACTTCAAGTTTATCACGAAGGTCAAAGGATTCTCTAGATTTTCTATCTTTTTCCTAAACCATTGTATTCCATTTTTTAATCAACTGAGGATGTAGACATGGCTGGTACAAAGCTTCTTGACCCCTCATAGTGCTCGAGAGATGAATAAGTTGATCTTAGAAAGATGATCAATATATTCTTGAGAAGCATAAGTATCTGTGATAGAGATTACCTCTTTCATGACAAATTCTAGAGTAAAAATTCATTCTAATTGTATATGTGTGTTCTCCATCACCCTGGCTTCATCATTAACCTTATCCAGAGCCACTGGTAACAACTGAGTCAATTCATTTTTCCAAGTGCTCTGTTCTTTTAGAATGCCTTCATCATCAAAGAAACTGGGCAAAGCCATATCCAAAGGTTGATCAAAATCACCCAGCTCCTGAGTTAAAACCACATTAAACTTTTCATGCATGTTGATTAGTTCATCATAATTCTTAAACACCCATGTATCAACATCTCCCTTAGCTTTCAACTCCTCCTTTTGTAACATTCCAAGATGAAGTCTTTTATGCTCTTCGTAGGCAATATGTGTTCTATCATACACCACCCATACCTTATTAGCATTTCCCAACATCTTCTCAAATCTTTTCTCAATTAATTCTGAGGCCATTTTGTATTTGACATATTTTATTTCCATTTCTAACTGATCACCATGTTTCTAAAAATTTTCAGCTTTAATCTTCCAATAAGTAGCCTCAGCTTTGGCCTCTACCACCTTCTTATCAGCTTCCAACCATGGTGAATAGCTACTTGAAGAGGATGGTATTCTATCTTTGTAGCTAGCAATTTCTTGTCTCAATCTTTCATTTTCTATCATATACATTTTGTTATTCTTTACCATCCTCTCCATCTGGACCTTTGTGAATCTTGCAACATTTATGTTCAGGTCAACAGTTTCCATAGGATCAGTGTCCTCAACTCTTTGCACCAAAAGATGGCCCAATGCCTTATTTGGATCATTAATGACTAAAGGCTTCTTATTTGGGGGGTACAAAGCCCATATTAGTAAAGTGGCATTGTCTGCATCATAGGCTAGTCCAAAGCGTATTCTGTCTACCCCTTTCAATACTTAACTATACCTTTTTGTCTTGATTTCTTTGAAAACTATCAAATACAATAGTAGAGGTCATATCCCACCCGGAGACTAGCATGACTCCTACCTCTTCTAATAATGCTCTTCCTCTCTCTAGGGTTATAGTCTCCATTTCCTTGTCAATCTATGCCTGTAGTTCCTTCAAGACCTCAGCTTCTGATTTAGGGTTAACATTCTTTATCGTTTCCCTAGTCTGTTTGCCCTTGTATTCATAAAAGAAAGCCTTAAACTTAGGGGTTTTGACAAAATCATTATCAGAAACAAAAATTTTGCTTGCACTGTGTCTTATATCATCAGAAAGTTCATCGGAGGCCTCCATTGTGACAACTTCTCTTTCAACAGAGGGTTCATATTTTTCAATCATAGGCTGGAATACATGTACACCTTCATCCCCACTCTCAACTTCTTCTTTCTTTGCAGTACTAGTGTCCACAGAGAAACTAATGTATGGTGTAGTTTGAGGGGAAATATGGCACAGTGGGGTTTCATACTGTTTAGGAATGAAAAAGAGATAGAGGATGTTTAGGGTTTGGTTTTAATGGTTTATGTTGATCCTCCTTTCACCACTAAACATTCAAGGACATTCAACCGAGTAGAGAAATAGATCTCCTATCTCTTGGAACACAGGGGAAGAATGGAATTGTGTGATTTGGTTGTTCAATTAAGCCCAATTATGCTCAAAACCTTAATTTCATGAAATCGTAAACAAATGGACAAATTATGGAAAATGATCACACATAGAGATATCAAATGATAATCAAATGCGTACCAGATTTTAAAGTTCGGTGTGTGGAAAAGTCAGGGACTAATGAGTGGGTGCTCTAGTCTAGTGCCACAGTTTTCTTTAGGATCTAGGAATCTTGTCTGCAACATGTTCCTGTTGTTTCAGAGATTTTCCAATTGCAAGATCCAGAGGACTAATGAGCATGCACCTGAGTCTAGGTCCCTATTTTCTTCTTTGATCTGGAATTTTGACAGTCTGCACTACTCTCCTACAACTCCATTTTTCCTCTTCCGAAACCTATAACCTGCAATCACAGAAAAGTGGGTTGGGGGTTGTGGTGTTTAGAGGCTTGCCTCAGTCAAGCCCCAAAGAGACATTCAAGTCTTCCGAACATCGCTGTTAGATAAAGAGTGTGTATCCATGTGGGATAGAGGCAAAATCCAAATGATAAATGATAGAAAACATAATTGATATCACCTTGTAGTGAAGATCTCATGGAAGGAATATGCTCGTCACACCATGAGGAGATGGATGCCAAATCTGCAAATACAAACATAAGAACAACACAAATTCTACTCTACAACACAATGAATGCCTTGAATCACTTTCACATAAGCTTGTCAATCAAAATGTCCATCTAGTTTACAAATGATAACCTAATCATGCTTATATATGGAACTACAAACATTCCTACTAAGAATTTTGTAATTCAAACTTACCGTGTCGGCATAGGACCTAAATAATGGTCATAAAATGACACTTTGAAATTAGTCATGACCTAAATAGGGTAGGACTAGGGTGCGGCCGCCCAAGTCCTCCCCCTATTTCAGGCAGGATTTATGTTAAGTGCATCCCCTGAGTCCCATTTGCCATGAAACTATAGTGTTTTCTCATCGGGAGTCATCAAAATCATGCAAGATGTTGTAAATGCATTCTAAAGGACCTGGGAGCTAAACCTTAAGAGGAAAAAACCCCCAAGGTTACTTTTTCTGACATAACATTTAACCCTTGCTTTAATGTATGTATAAATGCAAGGCCAATACATGCATTCAAGTATGGTCAACAAGTACAGAAAACATGCCAAGCACAGAGAAGACATGCCAATCACAGTGAAGACAGTAATAGGCATGCAAAACATGGAGACAACAGTTACAATCATGCAAAACACAGAGAAGATAGTATTGAAGACACACAAAACATAGTGAATACAACATAAATGCAATGAGTACAGTGATGATTTTCTTTTCTTTTTTCTCATATATGAAATGTAGATGCAAGTACAAGCAAAGTAAACACACCACCCATAATGTAGGAGGGACTCATTGCCACCGGTCTTTAAACTGCATATGGGGCAACACACATGCCAAATAAATCCCAGAGTGCAAGAGGGACTCATCGCTACTAGTCTTTAAGACTGCACTTGAGAACAAACACACCATACAAAATAAGCATGCCATACAAATCCTAAAGCATAGGAGGGACTCATCGCCACCAGTCTGTAAGACTATGCTTGGGAACAAACACACCATACACACACTTGGAAGACACAGAAAAAACACGGCAGACAAGTGATGGAGTGTTCCTATTTCTAGGTTTATCACCATCTCAGGCACATTATAGGCACACACCGACAATTGGGCTTTGCCACAATAATCACCGAAGACATGCTTAAGGGTTAAGTTAGTCACAGAACTGCTCCCTGCCTCTGCAAAGGACTTTTGGAAAATGACAGGATGTGCAATCTCCTCGAGAAATACACAATCCCTGCCTCCACATAGAGCTTAAGATAAAAATGATATGCACAATATATTGCGTCCGCAGAGGGCTTAAATGATTGTAGTAGATTTCAAACAAATCTCAGAGTGCAGGAGGGACTCATCACCACCAATTTTTAAGACTGCACCTGAGAACAAACACACTTTACTAGCATCTAGAATAGATAGCTTACCTTATATATGCCCCTACCTTAAAGTGGTTAATATCATGTACCGATATCAAGTGTGTTAAGGTAGAAAGAAAACACACAAGGGGACATGAGATCTCACAAAGCCCATGCTCCCCGGAGGTAACATGTACTTTACTATTGCCAAATGTTCCCATAAACACATTCCTGTAAGAAAAATGTTAGCATCCATATAATCATGATAAACAACAATGCATATGATCATTCACATATTGAGCCAAGGTTATACTATGGATTTGAAGACCAAGTATAACTATGGGGCTATACTGCAGAAATCTCAAAACTGAGTGTAACCAAGGTGAGATTCAAAGATAAACAAAGTGCATGGAGAAATAGTATTGCTATGGTTTGTAAGTGCTATAAGACAACATCAAGATCACATGGAGTGATTCTACTAGCCAAGTGTTGGATAATATATATCAACCCCATCATCATGTATGGACTTAGTCCATTTTTTTTATTTCTCCCTGAAGGGACACTAAGTCCATATCAGTATAATAAGTTTTTCGTCATCTGCCTACTAGATAGAAACACTAGAGGAAGGGAAACAATAAATCAAGAGAGGAGAAACAAGTGCCATAGGGACAATCATGTAGGTGGGTGCCCCCAAGTCACCAACCACAATGCTATGTCCGTAGGACACAACACACGACAGTGAAAATAAAGGAGAAGCAATATAGAAGAATGATGATACAAATAGAAGAAGGGTCACAACAGAGGCTGTCTCCTGGTATCCTGGACCTTACAATAGAATCAAGGGTCATCCCAGGAGGCCTGAACAACACATAACACATCACAGGGGACACACAACATGAAGGTAAAGGGTTAGAAATACTTACCTGTTGAGAAAAACTAGTCTAGAATTTAGAACTTGCAAGAATCTTGGAGAGATGCTCTATCAAGTTTTGTGTGAAGCTTGAGTGGTTCTTATGAGAGTCTTGTTTGTTGTCATGAAATCCATGTAATGCTTGTTTCTTAGATTCTTGTATATGGGAAACCTTTTGTTGCTTATGAGGAGGAGAACCACTATTATTTCCAATTGATGACAATCTTCGTACTCTTTTCCAATTTTTAGCTAGCTTTATTTGTTGAGTTTGTCTACCATAGTGACAAGGATTGTCTTGTATTATTTAAATCATTTCGTTTGTTATAGTCTCTTGTTTTAGTTGTTATATTTATCTTTCTGATGCATTTTCATTATCTCCCAATCCTTGTAAAGATAATGAAGGAGGAACCTCAACATAAATATGATTCCTTCATGGACGAGGTGATGCTTCAATATTTTCCCTATCCATTTCTATTATACCCACGATGTTATCATAATCCAAATAATCATCTTCTACTTCCACTATATTTTGTTCCAACATGTTGTTGTTGGTATGCTTAGGGAAAGGATTAGTAAAGATTTGCAAATTCTGATTCAGCAGAACAATCGACTTATTTCCATTGTCATTCACACCCGATACCTGTATAACACTCAAGTTGATGAGGTCTTGTATTTCATGTTTAAGACACATACATCATTTAGTATCATGTCCTTGTTATCGATGAAAATGACAAAAGGCATTAGCATCAAAATAAGGTCCTTGCATTTTATTAGGATCCAAAGGTTTAATTGGGGGAAGCTTCATAAGATTATTACTCATAGCTTGATTCATGATAGAACGATAGGACTTAGTTATTGGAGTGAACTTTATTTGCAGATAGGGTGCCTTTTTTGGATTAGTGATAGCATAAACTTGAGAAAAGTTATTTGAATTTGGTCCATTAACCTTGATGAAACTCCTATTCTTCCTCTTAAAGTTGTTTTGTGATGGTCCACCCGTGGATTGACCAACTTGAGCCCATGAGTTTTGGTTTTCATACTGACTAAACGAAAGTTGATAATCACGAAGGGCAGTACATAAATGTTGAAAGGAGTTGTACTTCATCAAGAGAATCTTATCACAGATGTTAGGTTGTAGATTTGTAATAAACACCTTTTGAACATCCTCATCCTTCATCTGATACTAAATTTGTGCATAGAGAGATTGATACTGACTAATAAACTCAGTTAACTTCTTTTCGGACCTTTCTTGCAATGAACTAAATCAATCAAAGAGACTTGAGGTCCAATGTTTGCTTGAAAATGTTGTAAAAATTGATCAACTAACTGCGAAAAGGAGTGTATTGAATTCAGAGGTAAAGAGAAAAACCATTCTAAAGAAGAATCTTTGAGAGATCACGGGAAAAGTTTTGCTAACAAGTCGTCTTCAAAGTAGAAATCACTACACATAGCCGTGAATGTTGTCACATGAGTATTTAGATCCCCTTTTCCACCATATTTTTCAAAGCGAGGAGTCTCAAACCTCTCAGGAATAGGAGTTCTCAAGATTGCATAAGATAGGGGATTACACGCATGATAAGTTGGTATATTAGGTTGTGAAGAGTTCATCAAGTTTGTCACTTTTTGTTGTAAAGAAGTCATGCCTTGCAAAAGTTGGTTTAGGATGGCATCATTGGTAGATGTAGTTTGTTGCAAGGAATTAGAACCAAAGTGAGGAGGTGATTGAGCGTGAGTTTTGATAAGCAGAGGCTATGAATAGTTCAATGGTGGTTGGACATGGTGATAGGTGGAAGGTGGTTGCGAGTAGTTCTATGTAACAGGTGGCCGAGAATAGGTGAGATGCAGAGGTGGTTGAGAATAAGTATTCATAGAAGAGGTCCCCTGAGAAACCAAGTTTTGATAGTTAAATCCCATAACTTTGTAATTTCGTGAACTAGTTCCATTAGATACTCCAATGCCAATGGTAGCATTACTACAAGCATTTGCATTAGTTGTTAAAATTGTCGATGTAAATGTAGACACTCCAGTGGTCGGTATAGGTGCCAATACTTGCATATGTGTCGACCTGACGACATGTTACTAACTTTCACACATTCAGTCACCGACATAACATTAGTTTGCACAATATGTGTTAAACCTCAAATAACATTAATACCATCTTGTCCTTCTTTTATCAATGCTCTTATGTTGTGAATCACGGGTATAGCTTCTTCCGCTATCCTTTCAGTTTGCACAAATTCTTGAAAATCAGCTAACTCTTTGTCAAGTTTGTTTATTTGCTTATCAGGTACAAGTGTTACCACCTAAATAGTGTCATCAAGATCATGAAATACTTGATCTTACATAGTGGTTGTATGAGGTATAGTATCTTGCAAAATTTGTGTCTCTCCTTTTGTAAAGAATGTATTCAATGGATTTTCAGAGGTAGGAATATCATTTTCTTCAAGGGCACTAGATCCCATGAGTCTTCTTATTCTTCTTAAAGGGATATTTCTATTAGGTTAGTGAGTCATAAGGCTCATGCAAAATAATTCAACACAAAATGCAAAAACTAATAGAACAAACCCTAGGAGCACGATATGTTTAAGATCCAAAATGCTTGATTTTTTGACTTTTTTTTCAATGCAAATAAGTGAAGGAAAGGGTGTTGTAAGGAAATTTATGAAGTGAAGAAAGTAATATGTCTAATATCAGTCCAATAAACTAATAATATCCTTCACAATACACTTTTGATGTAAACCTAGAGTGATGACAAGTCAAAACCTAGTGAAAATACACTAAAATATGCAAATTTTCACAACTTTTTGATGCAAAGACCCAATGAGAAGGGTGTTGTAAAGAATTTGATGAGGTAAAGTAGATTATAAAAGTAATATCAGTCACCTAAAGCCATAAAATCTCTCACAACATGCTTGGAGTGCAAATCTAAGTCAAACCCTAGGGAAAATATAGTCAAAATATGCAAATTTTCACCAAATTTCAATGCAAAAACCCAATAAAAAGAGTGTTGTAAATAATTTGAAGAGGGGAAGCAGATAATAACCTTGATAATAGCCAATTAGTGCAGAAAAATCCTTTACAACATGCCTATGATGCAAATCTAGAGAGACGATAAGGCCAAAATATATTGAAAAAGCAAGGTTTTCAAACCCTAGGCATGAAATTTTTGCAAGAAAACCACCATGATGCAACACTATAGTTAGAAATAAGTTATAATTAGTGTTTTAAAATGGTAGTAAAATCTAAAACAAGATTTTGACTACAAACCCTAGCTAATGCAAAACTAGGTTATATGAAAAAATACACAATTTTAAGCAATTTTTATCAATTTAAGCATGAAAATGCAATCTAAATGAATGATGAATGAAAAATTTCTGTATTTTAAATCAGATCAGATGATAATGATAGAAATTTATTAAAAATAAATGGAAAATAATCTAAATTATTTGAAAATACAATCTAAAAATGCCAATTTTTTCAAAATTTTCCAATTTTCCAATTTTTTTTTGTAATTTTCTAAATGCAATAAGATGAACAATGATATGAATGAATTAAATGAATGTAAATATGAAGAAAAACACTCAGAAAGGTGCCCAAAAGTCTAAGAAAATGGGTTCACCAAAATGTTTAGGAATGGAAAAGGGATAGAGGATGTTTAGGGTTTGGTTTTAATGGTTTATGTTGATCCTCCTTTCACCACTAAACATTCAAGGACATTCAACTAAGTAGAGAACTCTAATACAGATCTCTTGTCACTTGGAACATAGGGGAAGATAGGAGTTGTGTGATTTTTGTTCAATTAAGCCCAATTATGCCCAAAACCCTATTTCATGAAATCGTAAACAAATGGACAAATTACGGAAAATGATCACACACAAAGATATCAAATGATAATCAAATGTGTACTAGATTTCAAATTTTGATGTGCAAAAAAGTTGGGTACTAATGAGCGGGTGCCCTAGTCCAATACCATAGTTTTCTTCAAGATCTGAGAAACTTGTCTACAACTTGTTCTTGTTGTTTCAGAGATTTTCTAGTTGTAGGATCCAGAGGACTAATGAGCGGGTACTCAAGTCCAGGTCCCTATTTTCTTCTTTGATCTGCAATTCTGACAGTTGACACTACTCTCCTGCAACTCCAATTTTTTTTCTTCTAAAACCTGTAACCTGCAATCATAGAAAAGTGGGTTGGGGGTTGTGGTGTTTAGAGGCTTGCCTCAGTCAAGCCCTGGAGAGACATTCAAGTCTTCCAAACACCATTGTCAGATAAAGAGTGGGATAGAGGCAAAATCCAAATGATAAATGATAGAAAACACAATTGATATCACCTTATAGTGAAGATCTCATGGAAGGAAGATGCTCTTCACGCCATGAGGAGATGGATGCCAAATCTGTAAATACAAACACAAGAACAACACAAATTCTACTCTGCAACACAATGAATGCCTTGAATCACTTTTACATAAGCTTGTCAATCAAAATGTCCATCTAGTTTACAAATGATAACCTAATCATGCTTATAAATGTAACTACAAACATTCCCGCTAACAATTTTGAAATTCAAACTTATTGTGTCAGCATAGGACCTAAATAACGGTCATAAACCAACACTTTGAAATTGGTCCTGACCTAAAATAGGGTAGGACTAGGGCACGGGCGTCCAAGTCCTCCCCCCTATTTTAGGAAGGATTTGTGTTAAATGCATCCCTTGAGTCCCATTTGCCATGAAACTTCAGGGTTTTCTCATCGGGAGTCATCAAAATCATGCAAGATGCTTTAAATGCATTCTAAAGGACCCGGGAGCTAAACCTTAAGAGGAAAAATCCCCCAAGGTTACTTTTTCTGACATAACACATACTTAGCTTGTGTTTCTTTGATCTTCCTGTTTCTTTTTTTGAAAACCCAAGGGGGACCATCCCCAACCAATTCTGCTTCATGTACAACCAATGTATATAAACTTTCAATAGAATCATCAATCTCAAGAAAAGATCCTTTATATGTGGGATTATTGGCTATCCTCCAAGCCTCTGCTAGCATTATTCTATGATATGCATTCCTCCTTTCAGATGCAAAATTCTCATCAATATTTCTTATCAAATCATCATCCACAAAGAGTGTATGATGACATCCTTTCATCTTCTTGCTTGTTTTAACCTCATTTATGAAGTGTTATGGGTCAAAATTCTCTCTTACATTTCCCTAAAGCATTCTGTAATGCTCTAACTTTTTACCAATTGACTCATCACCTTTTTCAGAAACAACAATGAAATCTCCAAAAAATAATGTTCTAGGCATCAATGACTGCTTATTATAACTTTTGAGATGTATAAAATCAGAATATATAGGCTAACTACCTTATAATTTCCAAATAAAAAATTCTATCTGGGCAAGTCTTTGGCAGCAAAAATGGTGCTCCCTCATATCCATAGATTCTAATTTTTGTGCAGTCACTGTAAGCATACTAATCACCCCAGTTGTGATTGATCTTTCTACTTTCACCCTTGTCCTTAGGTCTCAAGAACTTCTGCACTTCTGGAGACAAGTTGTAATCACATGGATGACCTAATTGTTTATACATAGGCTTCACAAAGTATTCTTCAAAATACAAATAGTGAGATCTCTCACATCTACTATCCCAGATCTATCCACATTTCTATAGGCCTAATGTTCCCATCCTTATCTAGGTCTCTGATTCTCAGACATTCATACCACATGCACATATTCTATCCCTCATCTAAAATGAGGTGCATGAACAAAAAATAATGCATGAATTTACCACTTCCATTTTTTACAAAAACCAAGTCATTGTGAAGATCATTAGCAAGATATTAAACATAGTGGAGAGGTCAGGCATCCTAACTCTATACATCAGTTGTGAGTGTCATTGGATCTACCTCCATAAATGTGGGAGCATTCAAGCCAAGTACTTGGAAGACATAATAGTAGGTGTATTGATAGTATTCTTCAAACAAATCCACAGACTAAGGGGGATCTTCCACCCCTGAGAACACTCTGAGCTAATTCCCTTCGTTTGAAGGCCTGTGTAACGGCAACCTCCACTGTTTATAAGTCGGGCTCAAATTATAGTATTCATTCAAAAGATCTCTAATCCTAAACTTTATATCAAAACTAGTATCTAATTGAAACACCATGGATATATAATTGCCGGTGACAGGAATGAGAGAAGATCCATCTCTCAATTCAATCATACAACTCTAGGGATTGTATTTATCTGCCAACGCTTTGAGCAATTCCACATTGATGAACATATTAGGCACTACCAACTTTCCCAAGTTTAGTCTCCATAGGTTGGAGATGGGTTTGTGCCTGTGCATTTTTCTATAAGGATATAGAAACAAATCATACCCCCTTATTGGTGTCAATGTGTCACCCACTTGTTTGTTTATGTCCTCCAATTTCTCAGCTTGGGGGTTTAATTATGCATTTCTTCTAGACCTTTGTCCAGAACCCTGACACTGATCTAGTAAATCCTGATTTAGATGCCTCTCTTCTAGTTTTTGTGTCTTATCCTTAGGGTTTTCAGTCACATTTTCAATGATATAAACTTTGTAAAGAAAAAACCCTAGTTTTGTGCTTTAAATTTGAACCAGTTTATGCACTCTGCAAAATTTTAGCTCAAGCTTAGAGTACTTACTTGGATGATATCTTCTCTGGTTCTAGATTTTCTATTCTTAGCTACGTCTTGCCTTCACTTTCCTCGGTTGCTTAATGGTTTCACAATTTTTTTAGAATTTAATTTCAATGCACTTGGCTTTGTTTAATTAATGGTGTCTCAACAAATTATATGTCATGGAAGGGACAATTAATTTTTGAATATGGGTTGTTTGATCACCACCAAGTTGTCTTGTCAATACTTCAACGAGATGACCATTTTGTGATCTCACCAATATTTCCTGCTTTCTCCGATGTCCTTTTACTAGTTAATTCTTTTATTTCCCTCTTGATTTCGGAGTGACCTCAAATAGTGTCATACCGATATCACAACATCCTTTCAAAACCCTCTTTGTGGGCAGTCTCTTCGATATCTTCTTATTTCTTCAATGTGTTTATGGGTCTATTGCACCAAGGTAACAAATTTTATCGAAGGGGCCAATATTTGGGTTTCCCCGATATGGATCCATCCCTCTGATGTTAGTTATTTAGTGTATCTTCCCCTTTTTGGTGGGACTGTGAATCACCTTACTCCGACATCCAAGAGTCATTATGAAAACCTTTATTGTTTCCTTTATATCTGTAATGTTAGAAAATGTCCGCTTGGGGGCTTTTCCCTCAAAAGGTTTAACTCTCAGGTCTCTAGTGTGCATTTAGGACATCTTGCATCATAATTCAACATCCCGATGGAATGAACCCTGGGTATCATGACAAATGGGACCTAGGGGGACCCCTTGAGCTTAACCCTGCCCAAAATAGGGAGGGAGGACTTGGGCGCCTGCGCCCTAGTCCTACCCTATTTTGGGTCAGGCCCAGATTTTTAGTGCCAGTTTATGACCATTATTTGGTCCCTAGGCCGACACGGTAAGTTTGAATTTACAAAATCTTGGCAGGAATGTTTGTAGTTGCATATAAAAGCATGTTTAGGCATTCATTTGTAAACTAGATTGTTATTGTGAACTTTATGCATCCTAAAGGTGATTCAAGGCTTTCATTGTGTTGCAAGAGCAGATTTGTGTTGTCTTTGTGTTTGTGTTTGTAGATTTGAGCATCCATCTCCTCATGGAATGAAGAACTTCTTCCTCCCATGAGATCTTCACTACAAGGTGACATCTATTATGATTATTGAGCATTTATCATTTGGTTTTTATCTTTGACTCCCAAGGCACGCACTCTCTATTTGACAATGGTGTTTGAAAGGCTTGAATGTCTCTCTAGGGCTTGACTGAGGCAAGCCTCTAAACACCACAACCCCCTCCCAAAGTTTTCATGATTGTAGGTTACAGGTTAGAGTTGCAGACAAAGTGAAGTTGTAGGAGGGTACAACAGAGTGTCAAAATTGTAGATTAGAGAAGAAAATGGCTCCCTGGACTTGGGCGCCCACTCATTAGTCCTCAAAGTTCCGCAAGGGGAAAATCTCTAATACAACAGATACAGGTTATAGACGTTGTTTCTAGATCTCGACAAAAAGCAGGGCATTGGACTTGGGTGCCTACTCTTTAGTCCCTATATTTTCCGTCTTCAGACCCTGAAATTAGGTGCACAGTTATTTGTTATTTTACATCTTTCTACAGAAGCATTTTCCATAATTCATCTGTTTACTGTCGTATTTGCATTAATAGGGTTTAAAGGTACATTTGAGCATAAAAGAAGGAAATTGTCAATCAAATCATAAAAATCCCAGTTTCCCTAAATCTCAATAGTGACCTAGGGTATGATAGTACATTGCAACTTGACCCTAGGTCCTTGAATGTAAGGGTGAAAGGAGGATATACACCAAAACTACCAAAAACCTTACATCAAAATTTTACCCTTTACATTTTGGTGAACCCGTGTTATTGGACTTGTTTGCACCTTGCTGAGTGTTTTCCTTCAGATTTTCATTGATTTCATTCACTCTTATAGTCATTCATCGAATTGCATTGGAAAACTTACAAAAATGTTTTTGGAAAAATTGGAAAAAATGGCATTTTAGGGTTTACATTTTGCATCAATTAATTTGAATTTCATCAAATTTATAATTTTTGCATTAGATATTATTTAAATTACAGAAAATTACAAAATTTCAAATCTTGCATGGCATTTTTATCATAAAATTGCTAGGGTTTTGTTGAAAATTGTGAATTTTGCATATAACCTAGTAATTCCAAAATCTAGGGTTTGTAGGTAAAATCTTGTTTCAGATTTTTCTACTAATTTTAGAGACTCATTCAAATTTGAATTTGGCTTTAGTCTTGCATTTTAGTACAAATTTGCATTTAGATTTTAAAAATTTGCATTTTTGCATAGAAAAAGTCAACAAAAACTAGCATTTTCATTGATTTTTTATTAGATTTGCACTTGCATTTTGCATCTTAGAGCTTGGAAATAATTTTCAGATCTGAAAGCATATTATTTTCATCATATATCAGCTTACAAAATATTCATATAGCATTTTGTGTCAAGATCTTAAACCTAGGGCTTCAAAAACATTGATTTTCACTAGATTTGGCCTTATTGACTTCCTAAATTTGCACCATAGGCATGTTGTGAAAGATATTTTTGCACTAATTGGTTTTTATCAGGGTAATTATTTTCTTCCCCTCCTAAAAATCTTCACAACACCTTTTTATCAGGCTCTTGTATTGAAAATTTGGTGAAAAATCGCACATTTTTGCTACTTTTGCCCTTGGGTTTGGCCTAGTTTACACTCCAAGTGTGTTGTGACAAATTTTATGGATTCAGGTGACTGATATAATTGATATTATTTTCTGCACCTCCTTAAATTCTTTACAACACCCCTTTGGCTAGGTCTTGGAATTGAAAAACTGTGAAACATTTTGCCTATTTTTGCTATATTTTCACTAGGGGTTGACCTTGAGTGGCACTAAAAGCATGTTGTGATAGATATTTTAGCATTACAAGGCTGTTATTACTGATATAATTTTTTTTCGATCATCATTTTTCCTCACAAAACCCTTTGTCATGCTCTTTTACATTGAGATTTGGTGAAAAATCGCATGTTTTAGTGTATTTTCACTATATTTTGACATGTCATCATCTTAGATTTGCATCAAGAGTGTGTTGTGAAGGATGTTATTGCTGTATTGGAATGATATCAGACATATAATCTGCTTCCCCTGATCAAAATCTTTACAACACCTTTGCTTCCATATATTTGCATTGAAAAAGTACAAAAAATCAAGCATTTTAAGTCATTTTTGCATATAGTTTTGCACTTAACTTGTGCATAACTTTTGGAAAAACTTTTAAAATCTGATTTTGCATTGATTTGAACATATGCACATGGCACCTTCATGTCATTTTTCAATGGTATCTTTGCATGCATTTATCAAAGATCTTGATTTTGATCGATTTCTAACACTCATGAGTGAACATCCTACAATATTAGAGAGCTTAATAGAGTTCATCTTCATGAATAGTAATACAAAAGATAAGGGTGATAAAAACTCTCCCATATCTACTACATGTGATGATTATATAATCTTGTCCTCTAATAATTCCTTCAAAAATGATTCTTCCCATGAGGATGTGCTAATACAAAACATTGAAATCTCTGATACACTTCCAACAATAGAAGGAACACACCTTTTGAAAGACATCATGCCTCCTACAATAGAAGAACACATAATTCATTATGTTGAGGTCCCTATTGATGTGATAAACTATGAGAAAATAGACAAACTTGATAAAGACCTAGCTGAATTCCAAGAATATGTGCAAACTGAGAGGATAGCTGAAGAAGCTATGCCTGTGATTCACAACATAAGAAAATTGATAAAAGAAGGACAAGAGGGTATTGATGTTGTTCAAGGATTAACGCATATCATACAAATTAATTTCATGCCTCAATATGACTTAGACAATTACACATCTCTCATGGATACATACCCTCGGGTAGTAGAAGATTTAACACAATACATTGAGAATGATGATTATGAAAACTCTCTTAATGAATCTTATGAGGCTGAAGATGACTATATGAACTATGATGCAATAATTGGTTTAATAGAAGCAGTTAAGAACTCATCTAACCCATGGAAAAATGACATTGATTTAATTGTTGACAAAGGTTAGATTGAAGATCCTACATGTAAGTATCTCTAACCCTTTATCTCTCTTGTGATGTGCTTCCCACGTGATGTGTTATGTGTTGTTTAGGCCTCCTGGGATGACCCTTGATTCTATTGTAAGGTCCAGGATACCAGGAGACCGCCTATGTTGTGACCTTCTTCTATTTGTATCATCATTCTTCTATATTGCCTCTCTCTCTGATTTCATTGTTGTGTGTTGTGTCTTGCGGACATAGCGTTGCAATTGGTGACTTGGGGGCACCCTCCTATGTGATTGTCCCTAAGACACTTGTTTCTCCTCTCTTATTTATTGTTTCCCTTCCTCTAGTGTTTCCATCTAGTAGACGGATGATAAAAACATTTATACTGATGTGGACCTAACATCCCTTTCGTGAGAAATAAAAAATTGGACTTAGTTCCTAATATGACGATGTATATTTTATCCGACGCTTGGCTAGTGGAAGCACTCGTGCTTTCTGTGTAGTGATTTTGATGGTGTTCTATCTCATTTAAAAATCATAACAATACTGCTTCTCCATACACTTTGTCTATCTTGAATCTTGCATGCCTCAGATTTCATATGCATTGATGTTGTTGTTTTTATGTGGACACTAACATGTTTCTTGCAGGGATGTGTTTGTGGGAATATTTGGCGATTGTAAAGTACATGCCACCTTCGGGGGGCATGGGCTTTGCAAAAGTCTATGTTACCTTGTTTGTTTTCTTCCTACCTTAACGTGCTTGATATTGATGCATGATATCAACCACCTTAAGGTGGGGGCATATATAAGGTAATCTGTCTGTTCTAGATGCTAGTAAAGTGTGTTTGAACAATCTTGAAATCTTGAAATCTATTTTGTATACCTCCTTTTCACTGTAAGGCATCTTCGTGATGTGGGTGGGGTTGTATACTTTTGAGCTCATACCTCCTTTTTACCGTAAGGCATCTTCATGATGCAGGTGGGATTGTATGCCATGCTTCCTTTTCACTGTAAGGCGTCTCCATGATGTGGGTGGGGTTGCAATTTTAGAAGTCCTTTGCGGATGTGGGGAGTGGTTCTATGAATAACTCAACCCTTAAGTATGTCTTTGGTGATTGTTGTGGTGAAGCCCAATTGTCAGTGTGTGCCTATAATGTGCCTAAGATGGTGCTGAACCTAGAAATAGGGACACTCCATCGCTTGTCTGCCGTGTTTTCTCTGTGTCTTTAAATTGTGTGTGTTTGGTGTGTTTGTTGCCCCATATGTAGTCTAAAGACTTGCGCGATGAGTGCATCCTACATTTTGGGAGGTTTTGCATGTCTTGCGTGTGTGTTGCCCCATATATGAAGTACATCCTGCATTATGGGAGGTTTGTTTACTTTCCTGTACTTGCATTTGCATTTCATATATATGAGAAAAATAAAAGAAAATAAATCATCTATGTCTTCCATGCATTAATGTGTCTTCTTTACATTTAATGTATTCTCCATGTTTTGCGTGACTGTAACTCTCTTCTCTGTGTTTTGCGTACCTATCATTGTCTTCAATGTGCTTGGCATGTCTTCTTTGTGCTTGGTGTGTTTGCTATGTTTGTTGACCATACTTTAATGCATGTATTGGCCTAGCGTTTATACATAAATTAAAGTGGGGGCTAAATGTAATGTCAGAAAATGTCCCCTTGGGGGCTTTTCCCTCAAAAGGTTTAGATCCTAGGTCTCTAGTGTGCATTTAGAACATCTTGCATCATAATTCAACATCCTGATGGAATGAACCTAGGGTATCATGACAAATGGGACCTAAGGGGACCCCTTGAGCTTAACCCTACCCAAAATAGGGGGAGTACTTTGGTGTCTGCACCCTAGTCCTGCCCTATTTTGGGTCAGGCCCAAATTTCTAGTGCCAATTTATGACCGTTATTTGGTCCCTAGGCTAACACAGTAAGTTTGAATTTATGAAATCTTGGTGGGAATGTTTGTAGTTGCATATAAAAGCATGTTTAGGAATTCATTTGTAAACTAGATTGTTATTGTGAACTTTATGCATCGTAAAGGTGATTCAAGGCTTTCATTGTGTTGCAAGAGCAAATTTGTGTTGTCTATGTGTTTGTATTTGCAAATTTGAGTATCCATCTCCTCATGGAATGAAGAGCTTCTTCCTCCCATGAGATCTTCACTACAAGGTGACATCTATTGTGATTATTGAGCATTTATCATTTAGTTTTTGCCTCTACCTCCCAAGGCACAGACTCTCTATCTGACAATGGTGTTCAGAAGGCTTGAATGACTCTCTGGGGCTTGACTGAGGCAAGCCTATAAACACCACAACCCCCTCCCAAAGTTTTCATGATTGCATATTACAAGTTGGAGTTGCAGACAAAGTGAAGTTGTAGGAGGGTACAACAGAGTGTCAAAATTGTAGATCAGAGAAGAAAATGGCTCCCTGCACTTGGGCGCCTGCTCTTTAGTCCTCAAAGTTCTGCAACGGGAAAATCTCTGATACAACAAATACAGGTTGTATACGTTGTTTCCAGATCTCGACAAAAAGCAGGGCCTTGGACTTGGGCATCCACTCTTTACTCCCTGACTTTTCTACCTTCGGACCCTGAAAGCAGGTGCACAGTTATTTGTTATTTTACATCTTTTTGCAGAAGCATTTTTTGTAATTCATCCGTTTACTGTCATATTTGCATAATTAGGGTTTTAAGGTATAATTAAGCATAAGAGAAGAAACTTGTTAATCAAATCATAAAAATCCAAGTTTCCCTACATCTCAATAGTTACCTAGGGTATGATAGTACATTGCAAATCGACCCTAGGTCCTTGAATGTAAGGGTGAAAGGAGGATATACACCAAAACTACCAAAAACCTAACATCCAAATTTTACCCTTTATAGTATCGAATGCCATTGTTTTATCGATGGGAAAAATTCCCTTGGCCCATCGATGGCTATATTTCCCTTCATTATTTATTTTGTAGGCTTTGGCATATAGAATGTTTGGGACCCATCATATCAGTTTATCGAAGAGACTCATGAATTAGTCATTTTGATACATGTGAAGTCTCTCCAAAGTCAAATATTTGTTTTGGTTTGTTAAAGGGACTATGTAACATGTCTTGCTGATTTATATTTATCTCCTCAATGAACCTTTTCGGTGCTGTAGTGATATTGAAGGGACTCTTAAATCATTACTTTGATATTTTGTAGTCTCTTCGACTCTTCAAGTATATAAATCTAGTTTTTTCCCCTCGATTTCTTGTTGTTGCTCTGATATATTAATGAGTCACTTCATAAAATGTTTATGTCCCTCAATAGTTTATCTCTCGGGTTATCGAAGAGACCTTAAGTATTTTCTTCTCGATATGCAGCGGTGTCTTCGACACAACCTCAATTGGATATCAAAGGGACTCTGATATGAGTTTCCTTGATATGGTATTTTCTCATCGATATTGCTTCTTCGAAAGGATGTTAGGATGGCTCTTACCGATATAGTAGAATCTGTTGTGATCTTTTTCATTTTAGGGTAAGGGTGACAAAATGTGAACTTATTAGTGTAGTTGCTTTATAGGTCAGATGAATGGAGTGTTTTGGATGAGAAAATTCTACATTTAAGTGATTGGATTTTGGTGGGAAAAATAGATTTTGTACTAAAATTTTAGGCTCATTTTTTAGTTCTAACAGTGGCTGTAGTTGGGGATGAATGACTGTGAGGTCATTGCAAGAATCCAAAAGTATTCTCTGGGATGCAGACCAATGGTGGGGTAGGTGGAAAAAGGAAAACAAAATCCTAATCTACTATGCATGGAAAGTTATAGTTTCAAGAAAAGAAGTATTTTAGGAATTGTCCATGCATTGGCAATTCCTGTTCTTCACCAATTAGATTTTGCAGGTAGTATGAGTCTTCACCATTTTTACCAGTAATGATAAACGAGCCTAACCATAGTGTTTCAAATTTCCCATGCTTCCCTTTATCTTAGTCTCTGGAATTCCACATGAGGACCATATCATCCACTTTAAATTTCCTTTCCTTTGCCCTTTTGTCAAATAGATACTTCATTTGTAACTATATTTTCTCATTTTGCTCCTGAGGTTGAGTCCTGATTTCATCCAACTCAGCCAATTGTTCTATCCTTTCTTCCATAGGCTCAGGGACATCTATATTCTCTTGAAGGATGAATTTGTAGATTAGTAAGAGGTTATGTATTGGGAGCCTAGCTTGGGTCCCATATACTAGTTCAAATGGAGACTTTCCTGTGGCCTTCCTTATAGTAATCCTATCTGCCCATAGAGCCATTTTCAGTTTGGAATCCCATGCCTTCTTGTTATTGTCCAACATCCTTTTGATTATTTTTATAATACTTTTGTTGCTTGATTCTACTTGCCCATTTGCTTGATGATGGTATGGTGAAGCATATGAAACTATTATGCCATAAGAATCACAAAATGTTTTAAATTCTTCCCATCTAAAGCACATGCCATTATCTGTGATGAGCCTTACAGGGACCCCAAATCTAGTAATAATGTTCTCCAATAGGAAATTAATCACTACTTTGCTAGTGGCTTGCTTTGTTGGAATTGCTTCTATCCATTTTGTAAAATAATCAATGGCTAGCAAGATCCATCTGTGTCCACCACTAGATCTGTCTATAATTTCCCCTACAAAGTCAATTCCTCATTGATGAAATGGAGCTTCAACTTGCATCGGTCTCAATGGCAGGGCTCCTTGATAATTCAATTTGCTAAAAAACTTCTGACATGCTTCACACTTTCTTACATATCTGTGGGCATCATTGAAGACTTTAGGCCAATAATAGCCTGCTCTCAGTATCTTATGGGTAGTGGATTTTGCTGAGAAGTGTCCTCCACATACACCTTTATGCATTTCTTGCAACATCCACTCTGCTTGTATTTCATCTAAGCACAATAATAAAACACCGTCCCTATTTTTCCAATATAAATCTCCATCCATGAATACATATTTTGAAGCATGCAGTTTTAAGGTTCTTCTTTGATTGTCATTTAATCCTTCTGGACACTTCATGTGTTTGAGATAATTTATCACATTGGTGTACCAGGACCATGTGTGTTCAATGCTTGCAATCATGTCATCTTCCTTTTCTACATTGCATATTTGTGAAGCCTCCAAGTTAGACTCAGCTATTAACTTGGCTAACCCTTGTCCCCTCACTAGTTTGGTAATTTGAATGTTAATATTAAACTCTTGGATATGATTTATCCACCTGCATCTTCGTCCTGTGCCCTCAATTTGAACAAACACATCCTTAACTGTAACATTGGGCACATAAGCAATGACTTTTTCCCCCACCAAGTAAGGCCTAAATGCCTTGACCACTTTTACCAGGATGTAAGCTTGCTTCTCAGTAATGTCATATTTTAATTCTGCCCCTTGAAGTGATTTACTAAAGAATGAGATAGGTTGTTCATATCCTTCATTATTCTTTTGTAACATAACAACTGTCATTGTGTGAAATGATGCAAAAGAGAAAATCTAAAATGGTTTGTCAAAGTCTAGAGATTTTAATACATGTGCTTCCTTAATTGCTCTCTTAATTGACACAAATGCATCAATAGCCTCTTCTGTCCAATCAATTTTTGAACCTTTCTTCAACATCTTTGAGATTGGCTTGACAATCTCTACAAAGTTTGAAATGAATCTCATGACAAAGTTAATTTTTCTAAAGAAGGACTGGATGGCTTTCATAGTCTTTGGAATGGAAATTTTATCAATAGCTTCCACTCATTCAGGATCAATCCTTACTCTAACCTTTGAGACTATATGTCCTAGTAATTTGCCCTATGTCACAGCAAAATGACATTTCTTTGGGTTTAAGTAGATGCCATATTCTAATGCCCTGATAAATATCTTTTCTAGGTGTGCACAATGATCTTTGACCCTTTTGGAATATGTTGTCAGATCATCTTGATAGCCCACCATTATAGTATTGATTAAGTCAGAAATGGCTACATCCATAGCCCTTTGAAATGTTGCTCCAACATTTGTGAGGCCAAAAGGCATTCTCATGTAAACATATGTACCCCAGGGTGTGGTGAAAGCAGTTTTATACTATTATGATTCCTTTACCTTCACTTGGTTATACCCTGAGAAGCCATCCATCATAGACAACAATTCACATCCTGTCACTCTTTGTAGCATTGCTTCCATATTTGGAAGTAGATAATTATCTTTGAGTGATGAGATATTCAAATTTCTGAAATCCACACATGACCTTATATCTCCATTTTTCTTTCTTACTGACACTAAATTTGAGACCTAAGAAGAGTGTCTAATTGGCTTGATAATACCACCATCTTTGAGTTTTGTGAGCTCTTCTTGCATCTTAGGTGCTAATGTGGGATTTATGGTTCTTTGTTTCTGTCTAAATAGTTTAGCATTAGGTTTCAATGGTATTTCATGCTGGAATAGGTCCTATCTGTAAGATTTTAAATCATCATAGGACCAAGCAAACACATGTTTATATCTTCTAAGAAAGGCTATAAATATCTCTCTAAGTTTAGGGTTGATCTTTTTTGCAATGTACACCTTTTAGGAGTCATCTCTGTCCCAAGATTGATTTCCTCAACATCTTTGAGATTGATTGGTATAGGTTTTAGATAAAATCTGTCATGCCCATCAAATACTCTCCCTAGGGCTACAAGTCCTTTTGGTATTTTGTTTGTTTTGAGTTGCACCACTTCTTGCCCAAAAAGAGTTTCCTTACCATCTACTTCTTCCACAAATGCATTGAAATCTATTTCTTGAGATTCATATTGATCTACACAATGAAGAAACTTAATCAAATCCTCATCATTGTTGAACACTTGCTAATTATAGATATTATCAGGAATTGCAGGTCTAGTCTTGAACTCTACCTCTGTTATCCTTTTTAGTGTAATATTGTCTCTCTTCAGAGCTACATTTACCAGGAAATATGCCATTATGTTTTTAGATCTTTCTACCTAGTCTATAGAGAATGCATCAAAAAGTTCAATGGTGTCCCAAACAACATTTCTATATTGTTTTAACCTCTTTTTTTTTATAAATATTTTGCCCCAATTTGTGAGATAATTAGTTCAGAGTCTCCATACACTACTAGCAATTTGATTCCATACCTTATGGCAATGTTCAAACCCAATAACAATGCCTCGTATTTGACTATATTATTAGTGCATTCAAAAGTTAATAAAAATGAGTATTTGAATGTTTTACCAGTCGGTGAGATGAATATCACTCCTACTCCATTCCCTCCTTTACTACATGCATCGTCAAAATACATTTTCCATACACCATGTTCATCAATTTGAGCTTCTCTATTGATTGGTTCTGTATTTTGCAATTCGGGTTGTGATTTTTCAATTCTGAAGCTTCCAAGATCAACATCACAAAAACAATTCATTTGGTTTGGATCAAGACGTTCTATAATGTTTTCATATCTTGGTTCTATACACAACTTGACTTTTTTTCCATTTATTGGTATTGTTGCATATGATAAGTCCAGTTGGACATTTCCCCCTACTGCAGTAGTCCACTATCTGGATAACAACATACCATAGTATGGTGGAGTATCTATTACAGTTATGTCAGTTCTGTAAGTGGCTTTAGGACATGAGGCCAATTTCAATTCTACATCCTTCATGAATCTAACAACTGGGATAGACATGTTGTCCATTGCATAGCACTTACCATACATTGTATCCACCCACAAGCCTAATTATTTCATAACAACTATTGGCATGATGTTTATTGCTGCTTCTGAGTCGATCACGCAATTTCTCACCAGTTTGTTGTTAATCAATAGTATAATATAAAATGGGTCCACCTAAGAGGGATTCTTTGTTAAGGTATCACCAAGATAAATTTAAGGTGTTTTCATGATTTTTTGTCCAATATTATTTACTTTGGTTTCTAATCTTTCTTTGTTTTTGTTCTGATTTTACTGCTTGTTTGGTATATTTGAGATCAATTTGAGAGCACTATCTCTATATTCATCTACTTTCATCATTTATAGCAATGGTATTGACATCTTTATCTGAGACAATGCTTGTGCTATATCAAATGATGGAGTGGTGACTAATTTCTCTATTTGTTCTATCTTAGTAGAGCCCTTTTCCTCAATTTGTTGTTTACCACTGTCCTTTGTCTTATTCAGCTCAACCTTTGTTGTTTCCTTGGGTATATCTTTATGAATTTTTTCATTCTCACCTTTCTTTTGGTTACCCAAGACATCCTTCTTATGTTTTTTCTCTTTTATAAATAAGCTTCTGGGTGTTCCCTGATCTATATTTATGGTTATGTTCTTCAAGTTGTAATTACTTTTAGCCTGCACCACAGTAGCGATTGTAAGAGCCCTTTTCTCTTCCTCAGTTGGTTTCCTTAAATGGAACTATGGCATTACATTGGGTATATAAGTGGTTTCTTCATTATCATCTTCCTGATCAGAAAATATTTCCTATTGACCCATGTTAACATTGTATCTCTGGTTACTCACGTCATATTCAAACCCATCTTCTTCAAAGGATGAGTATTCTTCATCAATTTGGTGAGGCCTCATTCCTAACATGTTTACAGTATGATCATACCTATCCTAATCATAAGATATTTCATTCTCTTGTAAGGATTGCGCCACTACCCAGTATTTAGGTGAATGCGGTAAGTTGCATGCTAAACACCATGGATTATTTTCTACCATGTGTGTCCCATGTTTCTTTAAGGGATCATGGGTGTCCTTACTAAAATTAGGTTTTTGTTTTTTATCCACAAGTCTTCCATCCTTCTAGTTAGTGTTGTAGGGCATATCATGTAACCTAGGCCTCTCATTCCTATAATAGTTTGTTTTCCTAGTTTGATGGTTATTAGAATTTTAGGGATTCAGATATTTTCCCTTTTTCCAAGTTTCCCAACAGCTCTTCTATTATTTTCAATGTTCATAGTAGCCTTCTAATCTTTTTCAAGGGTAATAGGAGCCCTATTTTGGAGTTCATACCCAGTTTTGGGATCAAAGGCCTTTAAGTATAAAGCTAGGGCCATACCATCCGGGGCTTTCAATTCAAGTGAAATTTTATGGTATATTTTTGAGAACCTCTAGTTGAAATCCACCACTGATTCATTATGGTACTTTTGTATGTCTGTTAGTTCATGCACGACAAAATTTGGGTCACAGTGATTTCCATATTGTTCTTTAAATTGATCTTTAAAGTATTCAAAAGAACTGATTGAAGCATCAGGCAAATTCTTATGCCAATCCCTAGCATCTTTGATCGGGGATAACATAAATAACTTCATGAGAACATCTTTATACTGCACATCATAGCTATCCATAATTGTCTCAAAATTTCTTATATGTTCTTCTGCTGAAATAGCATTATTTCCAAAAAAATTTGGGAGAGCATTTCTTAAATCATTGTCAATTGGCTCTGGACAGATCTGATATCTAGATAAATCTAGTTACCTATGTCTGTTTATATTCAAGGGTCCTTGTAGATTTTAATTAGGCTGATATTGTTGGTGCTGGTGGTGATGTACATGTTGTTGTACATTATGGTGAGGGTTTACATTACCATGTACATTTTGCTAGTGAGGTGGAACATACTACTGACCATGAGGCGGGTAAGTGTTAACCATGAGTTGGGAAGTTATATTTTGTGGTCTTGGGATTCGTGGTGGAACATTCTACTATACATAATTTGTGTTACTTGGATTGTGAGGTGCATTTGAAAAGTTTTTATCACTTACATTATGGTGTGACCCCTGTGGATTACTTGTATTAGAAGGCATTCTTTGTTTTGTGGGGTGGTATCTATTTTGACCTACTTGCTGCACTTCGAGACTTTATCTATTATAACTCTTGTTTTATTCGTTCTTCCTCTTCCTTTAGTTTGGCCAACCTGAGCTCTTCATGTAATTTCTGTAGATCTTGTTGTACCTCCTCAACATTCCGTGTGTCTTTTGGTGGACTACCATAAGTCTCTATAGATGCCATTTGATCCATGGACCCATATTGAACTTCTCCACCCTATTGAAGTGACATTTTATATTCATATTCTACTTGGGCTTGTATCCTTTCTTATTCAAGTCATGCCTCAAATTCAATTTGCTTTTGAGGGTCAGGTTTATATTGATCTAGAATGTCACTAAAGTTGTTTTGTTTAGACTAGGTAGGATAGCTTTTTGATTGGAATCCTTCCTGAAATTATAATTCATGCAAAGGAGTAAAACTATTATGTGTTGTGAGAGGATGTTTTGATGTATTTTCTTGAGTACTCTAGTTATTATTTTGGGTGCGTTCTGGATGATTTGATGTTCCTCCATTCTTCTTAGTATTGATCTTTGAAGGTGGGGAGGAATGCTTATCATTCAACTTCTTACCATCTATCTTGGATCTCCTACCGTCCATGTTGTAAGAGACTGTGATACTTTAATACATAATGTATCTGGAATTTAGAGTAGAGTTGCCACCTCTTGTTAGAAGAGGAATGATTTTATCTTCTGGGTCTTTTCTCCACCAACAGAGTTATATTTTTTAAATTCTTGACTCTTTGACTGGTTAGGTTGAAACCAAAATTTGTGGAGTGATCCCCAGCAGAGTTGCCAATTCTATTGGTTCCCAAAATTGCAAATTACAAACCCTAAGAGGATGCTAGGCTCTATGGTCAGGTTTACAATATTTTGGCCAATGAAATGGAGCAACCTTATGTGGTTTAGGACTCCCTACTCTTTAGGTTCTTCTAGACCTAGGTGGGTGTACCTTTAGTGTTTTAAGTAGATTCAAGGGTTATGTATGCTTTGGTTGTAGTAACCTATTTCCTAATGGCATATGAGTGTGAAATAGACACAAATAGCTTAAAAGATTATGATTTTAGATTGAGTATGATCAGTGCCTATTTCTGTTAATGGGGTCAAGATTTGTATGATATGTGAACTTATCTACTTGGCTTAACTCTAAATACTTGGCACTTTTGGATGTTTATACCTTGTATAAACCTGCAAGACTTTTGGTTATTAGGCTCTTCTTGTAAATCCCATTGATATCTTTCCAAGTTACTATGATTGTCTGAAAGGGTTTTAATTCTAGATTGAGGGAAACCAACCAAAATGATTTACTTAAGGGATTTTGTTTTTGGGCAGAAACCAATAAACAAAGGTCACTTAGAAGGAGTTTAATTCTCTTCTCTCTAGAAACTAATCAAGATAATCACACAGAGGTAGCAAATGTGTCTTGACAAATCAAATATATGCTCAATATACTTAATTTGAATAACAAGAAAAGACCAATATGGAGACAACCAAATAACTCATAAGAATTAATATCAACAAAGTAGTTGACACCAGAGATTTAGCCACAGGTTTAAACTTTCTTTCCCATTATATTACTTCAAAAATTTATAAAGGTTTCTCTATATTCTATTCTATGAGTATAACTAAAAATATATTGAATGTTCTAATGATGATTGTATGCTGATGATGATTTAAACTTGGCCTTGGTTTCCCTTATATATGGGAAGCAAACAAGCTTCAGGCTGAAACGAGATGACTTTCCATAACCTACATCCCTTCAGATAACTAACATAATTAAGAAATAAACAAAGAAATCAATCTGGACGTCCACATTAATCATGATCTGATTCTATTAATCACCATAGAGAACTGTGACCGCTGGCCTGGCAAGGTTCTCCTCTCCAATGATGTAGTATTTGATCAACATGCTTTGCCCCTTATTATTTATTATTTCCTCTTCCTCACTGTACTTCATTGCATGTATAACTATTGGAAAAATTCTTGAATTAGCATTGGCAAAATTTCACTCAAGTTTATCACGAAGATCAAAGGATTCTCCAGATATTCTAGCTTCTTTAGCTTCTTTCTTAACCATTGTCTTCTATTTTTTAATCAGCTGAGGATGTAGACATGGCTGGTGCAAAGCTTCTTGACCCCTCATATTGCTCGAGAGATGAATAAGTTGATCTTAGAAAGATGATCAATATATTCTTGAGAAGCATAAGTATCTGTGATAGAGATTATCTCTTTCATGAGAAATTCTAGAGTAAAAATTTGTTCTAACTGTAGATGTGTGTTCTCCATCACCCTGGCTTCATCATTAACCTTATCGAGAGCCACTGGTAACAACTAAGCCAATTCATTTTTTCAAGTGCTTTATTCTTTTAGAATGCCTTCATCATCAAAGAAACTGGGCAAAGCCATATCCAAAGGTTGATCAAAATCACCCAGCTCCTAAGTTAACACCACATTAAACTTTTCATGCATTCTGATCAGTTCATCATAATTCTTAAACACATGTGTATCGACATCTCCCTTAGCTTTCAACTCCTCCTTCTTTTCTATCATTCTGAGATGAAGTCATTTATGCTCTTGGTAGGCAATATGTGTTCTATCATGCACTGCCCATACCTTATCAGCATTCCCCAACATCTTCTCAAATTTTTTCTCAATTAATTCTGAGGCTATTTTGTATTTGATAGATTTTATTTCTTTTTCTAACTGATCACCATGTTTCTAAAAAAATTTCAGCTTTAATCTTCCAATAAGTAGCCTCAGCTCTAGCCTCTACCACCTTCTTATCAGCTTCCAACTATAGTGAATAGCTTCTTGAAGAGGATGGTAGTCTATCTTTGTAGCTAGCAATTTCTTGTCTCAATCTTTCATTTTCTGTCATATACATTTTGTTATTCTTTACCAGCCTCTCCATCTGGGCCTTTGTGAATATTGCAACATTTGTTCAGGTCAAGAATTTCCATAGGATCAGTGTCCTCAACTCTTTGCACCAAAAGATGGCCCAATGCCTTATTTGGATCATTAATGACTAGAGGCTTCTTATTTGGGGGGGGGGGGCACAAAGCCCATATTAGTAAAGTGGCATTGTCTGCATCATAGCCTGGTCCAGAGTGTATTCTATCTACTTCTTCAATACTTAGCTATACCTTTTTGTCTTGATATCTTAAAAAAATGTCAAATACAATAGCAGAGGTCATATCCCACCCAGAGACTAGCATGACTCCTGTCTCTTCTAATAATGCTCTTCCTCTCTCCAGGGTTATAGTCTCCATTTCCTTGTCAATCTCTACCTATAGTTCCTTCAAGACCTCAGCTTCTGATTCAGGGGTAATATTCTTTATCCTTTCCCTAGTCTGTTTGCCCTTGTATTCATACAAGAAATCCTTAAACTCAGGGGTTTTGACAAAATCATTATCAGAAATAAACTTTTTGCTTGCACTGTGTCTTATATCATCAGAAAGTTCATCAGAGGCCTCCATTGTGATAACTTCTCTTTCAATAGGGGGTTCATATTTTTCAATCACAGGCTGGAATACATGTACACCTTCATCCCCACTCTCAACTTCTTCTTGCTTTGCAGTCCTAGTGTCCACAGAGAAACTAATGTCTGGTGTAGGTTGAGGGGAAATATGGGACAGTGGGGCTTCATACTCAGCTTGTGTTTCTTTGATGTTCCTATTTCTTTTTTCAAAAACCCAAGGGGGAACATCCCCAATCAATTCTACTTCATGTATAACCAATGTATCTAACCTTTCAACAGGATCATCAATCTCAAGAAAAGATCCTTTATATGTGGGATTATTGGCTATCCTGCAAGCCTCTGCTAGCATTATTCTATGATATGCATTCCTCCTTTCAGCTATACAATTGTCATCAATATTTCTTATCAAATCATCATCCACAAAGAGTGTATGATGATATCCTTTCAGCTTCATGCTTGTTTTAACCTCATTTATGAAGTGATCTGGGTCAAAATTCTCTCTTACATTTCCTTGAGGCATTTTATAATGCTCTAAATTTTTACCAATTGACTCATAACCTTTTTTAGAAACAACAATGAAATCTCCAAAACATAATGTTCTAGGCATCAATGACTGCTTATTATAACTTTTGAGATGTATAAAATCAGAATATATAGGCTAATTGCCTTATAATTTCCAAATAAAAAATTCTATCTGGGCAAGTCTTTGGCAGCAAAATGGTGCTCCCTCATATCCATAGATTCTAATTTTTGTGTAGTCACTGTAAGCATACTAATCACACCAGTTGTGATTGATCTTTCCACTTTCACCCTTGTCCTTAGGTCTCAAGAACTTCTGCACTTCTGGAGACAAGTTGTAATCACATGGATGACCTATTTGTTTATACATAGGCTTCACAAAGTATTCTTCTAAATACAAATAGTGAGATATCTCCCATTTACTATCCCAGATAGCTATCCATATTTGTATAGTCCTAATGTTCCCATCCTTATCTAGGTCTTTGATTCTCAAACATTCATCCCACATGCACATATTTTGTCCCTGATATAAAATGAGGTGCATAAATAAAGAATAATGCATGAAATTAGCACTTCCATTTTTTACAGCAACCAAGTCATTGTGAAGATCATTAGCAATATATTCAGCATAGTCGAGAGGCCAGGCATCCTAACTTTGTACATCAGTTGTGAGTATCATTGGAGCTATTTCCATAAATGTGGGAGCATTCAAGCCAAGTACTTGGTAGGCAAAATAGTAGGTGTATTGATAATATTCTTCAAACAAATCCATAGAATAAGGGGGGTCTTCCACCCATGAGAACACTCTGAGCTGATTCCCTTCATCTTGAGCCCTGTGTAATGGCAACCTCCACCATTTTTAACTTGTGCTCAGATTATAGTATTTATTCAAGAGATCTGTATTCCTAAAATTCATATCAAAACAAGTATCTAATTGAAACACCATGGATATATAATTGCTGGTGATAGGAATGAAAGCAAATCCATTTCTCAATTCAATCATATGGGTCTAGGGATTGTATTTATCTACCAATGCTTTGAGCAATTCCACATTGATGAACACATTAGGTACTACCAACTTTCCCAAGTTTAGTCTCCACGGGTTGGAGACGAGTTTGTGCCTATGCATTTTTCTATAATAATATAGAAACAAATCATACCCCCTTACTGGTGTCAATGTGTCACCCACTTGTTTGTTTATGTCCTCTAGTTTCTCTTCTTGGGGGTTTAATTGTGCATTTCTTCTAGACCTTTGTCTAGAACCTAGGTATTGATCTAGTAAATCCCAATTTAGATGCCTCTCTTCTAGTTTTTATCTCTTACCCTTAGAGTTTTCAGTCACATTTTCCATGATATAAACTTTGTAAAGAAAGAACCCTAGTTCTGTGCTTGAAATTTGAACCAGTTTATGCACTCTGCAATTTTTTAGCTCAAGCTTAGAGTACTTACTTGGATGATATCTTCTCTAGTTTTGGAGTTGCTATTCTTAGCGATGCCCTGCCTTCATTTTTCTTAGCTGCTTAATGGTTTCACAATTTTCTTAGAATTTGATTTCAATGCACTTGGCTCTGTTTCATTAATGGCGTCTCATGGAAAATTTTATGTCATCAAAGGGACAATTAATTTTTAAATATGGGTCGTTTGATCACCACCAAGTCGTCATGTCAATACTTCATCGGGATGACCAATTTGTGATCTCACTGCTATTTCCCCCTTTCTCTGATGTCCTTTTACTAGTTAATTCTTTTATTTCCCTCGTGATTTCAGAGTGTCCGCAAATGGTCTCATACTAATATCACAACATCCTCTCAAAACCCTCTTTGTGGGTAGCCTCTTCATTATCTTCTTATTTCTTCGATGTGTTTATGGGTCTATTGCACCAAGGTAACAAATTTTATTGAAGGTACCAATATTTGGGTTTCCCTAATATGGATCCATCCCTCCGATGTTAGTTATTTAGTGTATCTTCCCCTTTTTGGTGGGACTATGAATCACCTTACTCCGACATCCAAGAGTCATTCTGAAAACCTTTATTATTGCCTTTGTATCAAATGCCATCATTTTATTGATGGGACAAATTCCCTTGTCCCATCGATGGCTATATTTCCCTTCGATATTTATTTTGTAGGCTTTGGCATATGGACTGGAAAATGTTTGGGACCCACCATATCAGCTTATCAAAGAGACTCATAAATTAGTCATTCCGATATAGGTGAAGTCTCTCCGAAGTCAAATATTTCTTTCAGTTTGTCGAAGGGACTATGTAACATGTCCTGTCGATGTATATCTATCTCCTCGAAGAACCTTTTTGGTACTGTAGTGATATTGAAGGGAATCTTAAATCGTTACTTTGATATTATGTAGTCTCTTCAACTCTTCAAGTGTATAAATATGGTTTTCTCCCCTCAATTTCTTATTGTTGCTCTGATATATTAATGAGTCATAAAATATTTATGTCCCTCAATAGTTTATCTCTCGAGTTATCGAAGAGACCTTAAGTATTTTCTTCTTGATATGCAGTGGTGTCTTTGACACAACCTCAATTAGATATTGAAGGGACTCTAATATGAGTTTCCTCGATATGGTATTTTCTCATCAATATTGCTAGGCTTCTTCAAAAGGATGTTAAGATGGCTCTTACCAATATATTAGAATTTGATGTGATCTTTTTCATTTTAGGGTAAGGGTGAGAAAATGTGAACTTATTAGGGTAGTTGCTTTATAGGTTGGATAAATGGAGTGTTTTGGATGAGAAAATTCTACATTTAATTGATTAGATTATGGTAGGAAAAATGGATTTTTTACTAAAATTTTAGGCTCATTTTTTAGTTCTAACTCCCACATTGATACAAAATTGTGCAAACATGTGCTTTGTTGATTTTGTGATTGAGTCGTGTTGGTAAACAGATTTGTCACTGTGAAATAACCTTGAAAATGACCCGTTGCCTTTAGAGCAGTGACTAAATTGTCCCAACAGTTGGAGAAGTTGTTAATAGACTAACAACTTTCCTCTGCGTTTGAGAGGGGCAGCTCCCTCGTATGATAGGGTTATTTGTGGGTTTTTGTGTACTTTTAACCTTAAAGTACAAAAAGGAAAAAAAGAAAAATAACGGTTGAAATGGTCATGTAGAAACCCTCGTGGTAGACGTACAAAAACCAATAGGAGTTTCACAATCTTATTGAAAAGTACAAGGGGATTTCACCACAAAGATAGAAACCACTTTCCTATACTCCATGATGAATTTCATGACATATGTGCAACAACGATGAAGAAGGATGACAAATCTCAACATACGAAGAGATAATTTATCTTAACACTTTCAAATCAGGATACTGAGACGTGATTGTGTTTCATCACCCTAATTGCATGCTTCAATGGATAACTTTGATTTACACAAATACATAGAAAGATCACCAATTTGACATACGAGAAACTAGTAATCATAACTCAGAAATACATCAAGAACATACAAACTGAAATGCAATTCATCATTATCTTTTCGAAATTATACAATTTCATAGGTAAACTATACAATGTGTAAGACCAAAAATGTTCCAAGAAGTTTCATAAGTTCCCCCTGCGAAAGTTCTCCCTAAAGAGACCCCCCCCTTTTTCTACATTTCAAATAGCCTCATATTTATAGGCTTTTTCCATAACCACCTAGTAACCAACTTGTAACTACTTCCTAACCACTTCAAGTAACTACCTTTTTCGAAAGAAAACCTAATTTTAAACTTTTAATTACAATAAGTGAAACAAGTCACTTTTCCAAAATGGTAGTTTTGAAAAATACAGCTTTTGAGTTGTGAATTTGACTAAGTCACTTTCTATCTCTGTTCTGTTTAATTTTAGTGGCCATCTTTTCATATCTTTCCAAATGTTGTAAATGTGATAGACACATGATGAAATTGGTCCTACTAACTTTGCATAAGAATTGCCATGAAGGATCATATATGTGTTGGTGGGAATTCATCAAAATTGGTAGTTTCCATTCACTAGAATACCTTTAACTATTTCAACAGGACAACTACACCTAATGCTTGAGGATGTGGAGAGATAAATCTAACAATCCCTTGAAACAATAACAACACTGCTTACAATCACACTTAAATCCCATTCCTGTGCATATGATATCTCACTATTTGGTCCAATAGTTTGTATTTGACATGCCACATTGTGCATTATCTTTACAAGTTTATGGTGATCTAGCTCCCAACCTTGATTGCAAACATCATAGTTATTCCATCTAGTGTTGTTTACCCTGAATAAATCCATGATTGGCACCTTCATTACATCTGAATCAGCTAGGTACTCTAACTACTGCAATATCCTTAGAGGTGACGATGTAGAAGAAATGTGTCTAGCCTCTAAGTCCCATTTAAGATAACCAAGTTTTGCCTCCACTTAAAGTTAGGAGAACCACTCACCAATTTGCAACGTATATAACATGAAACCTGAAAATGTTGACTGAATTGCAAACTACTTTTGAATTCTCACAAATGATTATAGCTTGTAAGTGTTATCTTTTTGAAGGCAACATCTCCACCAAGCTTTTGTTTTGAAGATTTATAAATGTCCACAAATCATCAATTGTTCATTTTTCACATATTTGGTAATCGGCAAGGTTGCACTATTTTCATGTATATTTGACTTTGTATACAAGTCTACCATGGCATTTGTAATGGTAACATATCTAACAAAGGCTACTTTCTATTACTTTTATGGATTCCCATACTATATCTTCTTGAACAAATCCATTTTGTGTACATCTAGCAAGTATTGTAGAGAGGAGACCACATCTCATTTGGCCATCTTTTTGAAGAAGTCAAAGGTTTATGTAGGGTGCAATTATTACATTCTATGAGATGACATCTTCGTGAACATTCAACAACTTCTCACTTGCCATAAATTTTGATAAACGTGTCACATAGAAGCGTGTTTAGAGGCAAATGAGTGCCCATGCTATTTTAAGGCTCCCATCTTGACACCAGTCGGGAGAGTGCTTGCAAAGGCTGTGGAGTTTTGCATTATTCCTGCAACTGTCATTCGACCTTTTCAACAAAATCATTATATGCAATCATTACATCCCATGCGGCCACATTTCTTTGAGGCATTTTGTCAAAGAGTCTTTCACGCACTATGGTTGTGCCTCATGTTTTGCATAGAAGTCTTCCATAGCATTTACAACTATAATATTTGTTCTAGAGTTTCCATGTGTCACAAGTCGTGAGGATGTTGGCCAAGGTTTGTGGAATTTAGTTTCATAATAGCCACTACATAAGTTTCATAGTGAAACACTCTCCATAAAACTCTACCTCATGAAATTCCACAGTTTTAGCAGCACAATCATTGGCCTTGAGCCCAAATTTCTTTGAGATATTCTAATTTGAAAAGTTATGATTTGGGCATGCTAGCGAACAAACTAAGAATGTTGTTCCAACTGCATATATCCTGCCATCATTGGATTCCATAAGACCATGTTTCTTTGAGGCATTATGTCAAACTTTTCATGTTCCCTACCTATGATTTTACTTTGTTATATATGTCTTATATGGCAGTTGTAACAACAACATTTAACAAAAATCATTTTTAACTATGCTTTACTGTTTGAAAACTCCTATTTTGGCATCAGCCACGAGAATGCTGGCAAAGGATGTGGAATTCAGTTTCATAACCGCCATTAGAAAGTTTCTCGGGACTTTTCAACAAATCCATTTAGTACATTTTTTTGCAATTGTTGCACCCCATGAGACCACATTTCTTTGACGCATTTTATCAAACTGTTTATGAGCATTGTCTATGCTTCTACATTTTGTATAAAATTTGGTAGTGTATATCTAATCATAAAACTTGGTAAAACCTCCTTTCTTGATCATTTGTTGATGAAAGAACATAAAGTGGAATGTGACTATACTCCTACCAAATGCATTTTCTAACGTCTTTTCAATCAATCAATTTGTTGTGACTGCATCTTTTTGAGGAGGTCTATCAAACAATTCTTGTGTGTTATTTATGCTCCCACGCTTTGCATACAAACCTATGAGCACTTCCAACTATAAAATCAGATAGAAATCCTTGATCCAGTGTGCTTGGACAGCGTATAGGCAAGGTGTTGACATGAAGTTTTGGTGAATTACATTTGATTGAAAGATCCTAAAGCTTTTTAACAAATCCATTCTGTGTATATCTTGCAATCATGCATACACATGAGGCCACATCGCTTTAAGGTAGTTTATAACATAGTTCATGTGCCCTGCCTGTGCTTTCATGTTTCGCATACATATCTACCAAAGCATTTGCAACTAACACAATCCAACAGAAATCCGCTTTTGATTATGCTTTGCTAGACGTCCATACGGTTTCAACGCTCTCAATTTGGCACATATCAAGACGAGGTTTGCAAAGGTTATAGAGCCTGATTTTGCACCTATCATCTACATTCATTTTGAAAGTTTTTAACACCTTTTTAACAAAATCATTTTGTACATATCATGTTATCATTGTAATCTCTCTAACTACAATTCATAAGGCATTGCATTCTAGGAGACCATATTACTTTGAGGCACTGTTAAAAAAACTCCGCACTTCTTGTCAAAGTTTCCATACTTTGCATGCTCCTCTACCAGAGCATTAGCATCTGACCACGAGGGAATTTGCAACTGCAAAATCTATTAAAAATCCACATTCAATAATGCTTTGATGGGTGTCTATACCCTATTGAAAGACATGGAGGATATTAACAAAGAATGTGGCGCCTTTATCAAATGACCATCTTCATAATGGCGTGATATTGAGATGTGTAAGAGATGGAAATGGTATTTTATACACATGTGACTTCTGCATTCTTCCACTTTATTTCTAACTGTCCATACTTGTTTACACATCTTTGCCCATGTAGCGCGGCCTAAGGAGAGAAACTTGCTCTTTTAATAATAGAAGCAACTTTTTAACTGCCAATATTTACATCACATGTGGGAAAAAGCAAGAGATTTGAAATGGTTTCTTTGGTTAGTTATTGTAACCACTTTCTCACAAATATTCTTTTACATTTCACTCTGGAGCCCTCATCAGAAGTTGAACAAGTTTCAAAAATTTTGCAAGGAACCATTTTTTTGAATATACCACAGTCACACCATTTACAAAACTAGCTTCCACGGCATGCGACTCTTCCACAAGTTTAACACATAATTTATTTATTTGAAACAATAGAAAGAACCCGCTACATGCATTGGGAAGAATGGTGAATGCTTGTCATTATCAATAGTCAACATTTGTGACATGAGTTTAGGGAAGCGTGTCCACCTTCTTCTTCATTCTCCCAAGCTTCAATAGAAATTTTAGGAGATGGACATGAGTAAATATAACGACCTTTCACCCAAGTGAATACTGAACATGAAACTTTGGAGGCCCTTGTAAATTTATGCCTTTTTTATTCTTCTTGCACTTGTTTTGAAGGAGAACAATGTGCCATTTGTGATTTTTAGATAATATAAATCAATATTTAACTCCTGGCTGCTGCAAGTAAATGTGAATTTCTCTTTTTAAAATCATCTCTCCAAACTTGTAGAATTATGCCATTGGTAAAAAGCCAAAATGTTCAACTTAGCCAAACTCACAAGTCACGTGAACTTAGGGAAAGATGAAAATTGACACAAGTTTTGGGAAGAACAAAAGCGAACGCATAATGGACTTTGCAAAAAACAAAAGTTAATTTGGGCTTAGCATAAAATGAAAATGGACGCAAAATAAAGTATTACTAAGCCGTGAATTTTTGCCTTGGCATAATATTGCTATTAAAGCTTTAATGGAGAGAAATAAGACAAGGAATGACGTTATGATAACAAATTATTGACATGACTGACACAAGAAGCATGACGCTGACGAATTGCAATGAAAAAGATGACTTAGTACAAAGGATTAATTTGCAAAAGGTTTAAATTTTGGGAAGTTGAAAACAAGGCCAACAAGTCGATAGTACTAAATTGCCTGATTAGGTTAGCAATAGCCACAAACACTTCCTCATCCCAATATTCCAAAGGCAAACTTGGAAATCTAATCAAAATAGTAACTTGTTTAAAAAATCCATCCTTCGAACAAAACCTAGAAACCAATGATGGAGGCACAACTCCACACGTCCAAAGATCTATGGCCCACCTAAAAGAATCTGGCCACAATCATGTAGAACTGAAAAAGAAACCAAGAGGGAACTTGAAGGTAAGGTCAAGATAATAATCTAGCCACAAAAACCTCCAATTTCTTTGAGCCCAAGCTCTGAAATCATCAATATTAGGTTTGGCCCCAACAAACTTTCCAACCAAGGAGTTATTTAGTCTATTAAAAGCCCTATCAACCATATAGTTAGAAACATTTAGAGCCATAGAGGAAGGAAGCTTCACACAGTGCTTCCCAACAAACCCATCCTGGACTGAAAATGGGGCCAACAAAAAGTGAGGCAAAATACGCCCTAAATCTTTCAAAGAAAACACAAAAGAAGAGGGTGAATCATCTTTGGCAAAGGCCTTGAGGTAAGGTGCAACAAAAAACTACACCAAAGTAGCGCCACCCTCAATAGGGCATAACCCAGCTTATAGCACACCATCAGAAACTAATGCATTATTCACAACTAGGTTGAAGGGATTAAAACATACTTCCCTCAAATGGCCTCCTCTACAGGAGCCTAAACAAGTAGAGAAAGTACATGAAAACTAATTGCAATAGGGGGAGGAGAAATACACTACAAAGTCCCCCAACTAAACCAGGGGAAGTGGGTCCCTTGAAAGCTCCCTATGAATTATACACCACCAAAACTTCGCTAGAAACAACAGGTGATGCACATCACTCATCCATGATATGTTGTTCTTTTTCCCTAATATCTTAGAGGCTTTCATCCACCACCTCCTCATCACAATCATAGTTCCAATCTTCCTCAAAATTATTACACTTGTCTCCATCCACATCTTCATCTTCCTCCTTCTCACTCATAACACCCTACAACTTCCTACTCTTACCCCATTCAATGTTTAGTTTCTCACTTGATGCCATTTTTATGGGATATTCTTTGAGTAATTTATGATTATCAATAATCTTTGTTGAGACATCCAAATTCAAATGTTCCTAGAATGGTTGCTCCTTGATTTACCATGTGAATTAATTGCACAAATGTCTTTAAATACAAAAACATAACACTAAGTCACACAAATGTGTATTAAATTAGCTCATGATAGCTAGCTCAAATGGGAAAGAACTTAAAAATTTGAAGTTTTGAATTTAGGGGTCACTCTTGATCCAGTCGAAATCAACCCTAGATGAGGAAAATGTCAATCATGGAGTCATGATTAGATGTATCGAAGTATGTATAAATAGGGAATAATAATTAAAATACATGGCATAAGTGTGAATACAAGTGTTAGTGAAAGTTAATGAAATGGATTAAAAATAGGAAATAATCCAAACTTAAAACAAGAATGTACCACTTGTCGATATATAATTATGTTAAATTATTCTATCAAAATGAACTCGAAACTAAATGGAAATTCATACTTGACAAATGTTCTTAGTTGGAATGAGTCTTAGGGCCTAATGAGTTTTTAGTTAAGGGTTGGAACTACATTGGCCCAAATGTTTTAATAAGCTATTTAGGTATTCCTTTATCTTGAACCCTTTCTTAAATTCAATGTGGAATTGGATTATGGAAAAAACTAACCTTCAAGATTGTTAAGTGGAAAGGTAAGATTCTTTCTTTAGTTGGGAAGTTTCAAGTTTTCCAAAGGATTTTTTTCTTATAATATCTATTTTTTATTATGTTTGTTGATTGTTTCCTCTTAGATTAAACTAGTTAAACAAGATTATAAGATTTTTTTGTGGTCTCATGGAAAGGGTAATAGAAAAAGACATGCAATTTCTTGGGACTACTGCATGTTAAGCCCAAACTTTTGGGGGCCATGGGTTTAAAAAATATTTTTTTGCATGTGGTCTCCCTAGTTGTGAAATGTGTTATTAAAGTATGTAAAGTGATAATCCTTGGAAAGATATTTTTAGATTTAATCTTGCTAATAGTGCTCGAAATTTGAATCAAAATTATAATAGTTTGCATATTTGGGATATTCTTTTTGGTAAGTTTAAAATTAAATTTTCTAGTTCATTTATTTTTGGCTCTATATGGAGAGCTTGACTTCTTGTTAAAGAATTCACGAAATAGCATGAGGCGTTTAGTCCAAATAAAGATAATTTTTTGGGGTTTTGATCTTTGTGGTAGTCTTTGGATGGTAAAAAATTCTCTTTTAGCCTCTACAAGAGGATGCTCTTTGAAGGCATGGTGTAATAAAGGTATATTAAATTGATTGATAATGGTAGTTTGTGGCCTTGGAAGTATATCTAATGCAAGTTTGAGATCCTAGAATAGTAAAAGAGGACTTATTGTATGAGTAAGGATGTAAGTTTGGAAGGGAAATTTGAGGTTATTTTGTAGGATGAAACTATCTAGAATAACATTCAATGGTTTAGTTGTAAGAAAATTCTTTTAAATATTTATATGATATTTTGTCATATTCTAAATATTTATTTAACAGTATTAATTAGATTTGGGCCTCTCATGATCTTGAGCATGCCTGGTTTAAGAGGTTAAAAAGGATTTGATCTAATAGTATTGAACAAAATATCTTATTTTTAGGTGGTTACTTATGTTTAACAAACTTGTTGTAGGTGATGTAATGCTAAATCTTGGGTCTAAAGATTGTTTAGTTTGTGGGGGTGTTGAGTCTATTGTACATATGATTTTGTGGTTGCTTGTTTGCTAAATTGGTGTGTAATTATTTTGTCCCAAGTCTTAGGAAAAGTCCCTTGGTAAGAAATCTATTGTTCAAAGCATGCTATCCTTTTTGGAAAGATTGTTCATCTAGATGTGATAAATCTCTTGTTAATTTGTAGTATGTTATGCCTTCTAAGATTCTTTGGTTTTTGTGGATTGCAATAAATAACTAGGTTTTATAGGATAATAAGGGCTTGCTCACTTGATTTTCAAAGAAAAGTCTCAATTTCTATGGTGATTAAAAATGTTTCTTTATAGGTTCATAAAAAGGGAATAAATACAAAAAAACTTCGAGGATGCTAATCAATTTAATGTTAATCTTGATGCTCACTAGGTTGTCAGTTTAGAAAATTTCTTAGTTGGTAATGTTAGTTGGTTGCAATGATATAATATTATGGTGGTTGAAAGTGATGTAGATTCTATTCCCTTTGATTTGGGCCTTGTGAATTATAATATTCAAATAGCTTATGTTCTTTTAAATGAACTTGCTTTAGTGGGTGATTATGTTTCTCCAAGGGTTCTCACTCTTGTTATTACTAGTGGTATTTATAATCCTATGATGCTTTAGGCCAAAGTCATTGCTACTGATGGTGGTTTTGTTCATCAGTTGGTTCTTTAAATATAGAGGTTTCTATGGATTCTTCTCTTCCTATAAAGGTTGCTAGTGTGATTCCTTTTTCTCTTGTACCACTAGAAATGGTCCCTTATTCTTCTTTTATTGCTAGTAAAGATTATAATGTTGCAAAAGTTGTTTCACTTCTAGTAGTTGTAAATGATTTTGTTCTTATTATTAAGAATGATAAAAAGGTTACACTAGATGTTTCAGTCCATGTTGTTGATCATATTGATGAAATGCATTCCCGAGATAGTAAGGATGAGGATATTTTTGCCTCATAAATAGTTTTTCCTATTAGGATGTATTAAAATGATTGGTTGAAGGAATACAATGACGATATGGCTAACACATTAAAAATAATGATGAACATTTGGTCTATAGTCATAGAAAAAAGAAAGGTTCTAAGGGTGCTTAATTGGAATTGCATGTTAGTGGTTTATTCTAGCTATTATATTAGTTAGTGGTTGATTTTGTTAAAATTCCTTTTTTATACTCTATGCTTTAGGAGTTGACAATGATGTTGATATGGATCTTTTTTGTGGTGTTGATATTGCTACTGATTGCATATACTTGATGGTTTTGTAGTTTACTATGAGTGGTTAGTATGGTTATAAACTCATGTATGAATGATGTATTGTGATGAGGAGCTATTCTTAATTGTGTTCTATGGTTGTTCCTATATCAATCTTCTTTGTAGTTGGCTTCTATTTGTGAATTTTGTGATATAGTGCTTGTTTTGAGCTATATGTGTACACTAATTTCAATATAGCAAAGGATTTTATTCATCCTCTAATTTAAATAATTTATTTATTTTCTTTTTTAATCCTAAATTAAATTTTTTATTCATTATGAATTAATTAACTGACCCTTAATATTTATGTGAAATATGCTATTTTTTCTCTCAACATGTAATTGGCCATATAAACCTAATAAAGGTGTTCACTAGTACATAACTCAAATTTCTAAATGTGTAAGATTTTTTTCTTTTGGACTTTAATGCTTCATGCTTCAAATTCAACTCAAAAACCTAAAACAGATCTTATTATTTCAATTTAGCAAGCCTTTCAACCTCAAACATGTAAGTTGGAGTGCATTTGAGAGAGTTTGGTGTGCATGTATACCAGCCCATGCAAAATATCAAATGATAAATTTGAGCCTCTTTAGACAATTCTATAAACTTAATCTTTCACTCTCAATTATTAGCAATTTATTTTCAAGCTATATGACTTGGAATATGTAGGAACTAGGATTAAATTATATAAAATAATAATACAAATTATTATTTCAAGTAACAAAAATAAACGCACAAAAATATACTATATTTGGATTAATTTTACAATGCCAAATATGGTCTTATGAAGCCATTTTTTTAGCCACTTAGGTAACTATCAAACGCTCATAAATAACTAAAAACTACCTAAACCACAAACTATTAAATTAATAAAACATTAATACATAACCATAAACTAATTGTTTGTGTAATTAATTATTGAACCTACTATATTAAGTTTACTTAGGTAATTTATTTTTATTAATTAAGTAGGATAGGATTATGAGTTCACATATATTCTCCTTCTTTCATGGGATTTTGCTTTTTCCTTATCTTCTTGGATTTGGAAACTTAGATGTCAAATCCCTTATTTTTTGGTTTTTTCCCTTTTCCTCATCCTTGTCAGATTTGGAAACGATGAGGCTATATATTGTATCTCTTCCCTTCCATATACTTAATCAATTGGATCAAGAAGACAAATATAAAAATTTTGCCATTCTTGTCTTTTGAATGTTATGAAACTTATGTTGTCATGATTCTATTATGATTTTAGGGAGATTTAATTCTATTTTCATTATTCATTATTAAAACTTACATGGTATCAGTGCATGATAGTTTAGACAACATTTAATTTTCATATCTAGGAATAGGTTGAAGTTTTTTCTGAGTTTATATTCTTATCAATTCATGTGATTCTCATTTACCTATTATAGGAGGCCTCTAGGGAAGAAACAAACTATTATGTTGCATTCATAAGCATCAATTCCATTAGGAATGATTTTTGTTTCTTCCAAATTGAACATCATATAATCAATTAACAAAAATTCCACTATAGATGTTTATGAGAAAATTTTGGAGGTAGTGGGCATTTGGAGGAACTTTGGTGCAAAATCAACCTCACCATTCTATTTAGAAGGTGAAAAAATTCCTAAATTCATATAAATCTTCTTAAATTTGTAGACATGAGATTTTGGGGCAATTTTTGTTGTCAGGTACAACCATAGCATACTTTATAGAGGGTTAAAAATATATGTATATTTTTGAATTGTGACATTATTCAAACTATGTGGCCTGTAACCCATTATAGTGTAGTCATGGTAGGAGGCTTCACAGAATGAACTGTCCAAACTGTGCAGCAAGAGTAAACACAATGGAAACAACTCAAAGGTATGAAATAAATGTAGATTCAGTCATTTAGTATATCATAGAATTCAAATACAGATCAGTCAATAACATGTGGGCTTACAATTAGGGCTCACAAGCCTAATTACAAAATATCAGAATATGCACAAGATATGACTTTGAAGATCCTTCACCAAGTACTCAAAGTAAGAGTTATGAATCAATTGCTAACTACTTTCCTAGGCATCTATTACATCAATATATATCATCTCTGGAACAATAAATTCCTCCGCGTCGGCCAAGGAAGATCACAACCTCTAATGAAGAGCTATAACGTGTGTACACTGATAGGTTAGACCTAAATGAATTAAAATCCTCTGCAAATGAATGGAATGATGTGTGGATCTTGGGAAAGGTCGGCCATGAACCATAGATCATTGAGTGATGTGTCATTAGGCTTCACAAATCAGGAAATTCTCCCCAAGTCTTCTCCCTTAGCTAATTATCTGAGATTGTCAGGATGCTCTACTCTGAGAAATAGTTGATCTTCTGATAGTGATAACTTTCTAGATATGATGTAGATGAATGAATCTAGATGCTAAGTCTAGCTCTGCAAGGTTTGAGATGCAATTGTGATAGAATGTAGACCAAAATACAGAAACTGCTACTAACTGAACTACCTGAATTAAACTGGAAAATGAAAAGAAACAAACTGAACTGCAAACAAACTAAAATACAAATGTTTTTGGTTGATGCAAGATTGCTCTTGAACCAGGGATGCTCTTGCATCAGACATCTAGGGTTATTGAAAAAGTGAGTCCCTCACTTTGCTAGGGCTAGAGGAAAACCAAGATGGTCCACCTCAGCCTGAGAAATCCATGATGAATCTTCTTCTAGTCTGCCCTTCCACTTCACAAGATATTCTTTGTATTGTGTTCCTCTGGTGCTGCGTCCAACTTTGTTGTCCAAAATATCCTCAATCTGCTCTGGTGCTTGTTGTGGTAACTGCTTCTTCAAGTCTTCTTCCATGCTATCATTGAACTCTGCTTCATGATACTGATATAGGTCTACAATGTTAAAAATAGGTGATATATTGAATGTTTCTGTTAATTCCACTTCATATGCATTTCCTGAATCAAACTTTCTGAGTATCTTATAAGGTCCAAACTTCTTCATCTTCAGCTTGTTATATACGCCAACTAGAAATCTTTCTTTACTCAAGTACACCATCACTTCATCTCCAACTGCAAATTCCTTATGTCTTCTCTTCTCATCTACTTGCTCCTTATATTTGTTGTTCATATCCTCCAAATTCTTCTTCGCCTGATTATGTATTGCCTCCATATGTTCTACAAATTCTTCTGCTTTTGCACTTCTCTTTTCTACCATACTGGTATCTCTCAACTCTGCCACTCCTTTGGGGTTTACCTCAGTAACAATCTCAAAAGGTGTTCTTTCGGTACTCCTATTTACTAAATTATTGTATGCAAACTCTGCTTGTGAAAGAATCAAATCCCAACTTCTAGTCTTCTCTCCAACCAAACATCTCAACAAGTTTCCCAAACTCCTATTCACTACCTCTGTCTATCCAACAGTCTATGGATGAAATGTTGAACTGAACTTCAAATCTATCTTCATCTTCTTCCAAAGTATACTCCAAAAGTATCTAATAAATCTAGTTTCTCTGTCTGAAATTAAACTCTTAGGTAATCCATGCAATCTCACAATCTCTTTGAAAAATAGGTCAGCTACATGCACTGCATCAGTTGTCTTCTTACAAGGTATGAAATGTGCCATCTTTGAAAATTTGTCTACCACTACAAATATTGAATCATGTCCTCTCTATGGCTTAGGCAATCCCATCACAAAATCCATACTGATGTCTTCCCAAGGTCTCTCCGGTACTGTCAAAGGTTTATACAACACAATATTCTAACTACTCCCTTTTGCAACTTGACAAACTCTACAACTTTGCACAAATTTCCTAACATCCTTATGTATCTAAGGCCAAAAGTAGTTTTCACTCACCAAGGCCACTATCTTATCAATGCCAAAATGTCCTGCCAGTCCACCACTGTGTTTCTCCTTGATCAAATTATCTCTCATGAAACTTTTAGGTATGCATAGTTGATTTCCTCTGAACAACATATCCTTCTGAATGAAATAATCCAACCACTTACTCCTATCTATCACAATAGGTTCCTTACATGCTTTCCAAGATTTTTGCAAAATCAAGATCTTCCTCATACATGCTCTTCAATTCATCAAATCCCAATACTTCAACTCTCTTTTCTGTCAACAAGTTTCTTATCCTACTCAATGCATCAGCAACTTTGTTTGATTTACCACTCCTATGCTTCAACAGAAAAGTATAACTCTACATGAACTCTACCCATCTCATATGTCTATGATTCAACTTACCTTGACTGTTCAAATATTGCAAAGATTGATGGTCTATATACAACACAAACTCCTTAGGCAACAAGTAATGTCTCCACTTCTTAAAGGCTTGAATTATGGCATAAAACTCTTGATCATAAACTAAATATCTTCACCTTGCATCTTTCAACTTCTCACTAAAATATGCTACAGGTCTACCTTCTTGACTTAACACTACTCCAATTACATTTCCACTTGCATCACAATCTACTTGAAATACCTTATTGAAATCTGGTAATGCCAAAATAGGTTGCTCTGTCACTTTCTGCTTTAACAATTCAAAATTTTTATTTTCTCCTGATGTCCACTTGAAATCTTTTCTGTCACCTCTCATTGTCTTCGTCATAGGTTTACAAACTAAACTAAAATTTTCAATGAACTTCTAGTAGAAACTAGCTAATCTATGAAATGATCTAACCTCTCCAATGCTCTCTAGTGTAGGCCATTCAACAATTGCTCTTACCTTCTCAGGATCCATCTTTAATCCTTCTGTAGAAATTACAAATCACAAGTATACCAATGCTTCCTTCATGAAACTACACTTCTTGATGTTTATCAACAAATTCTCTTCTCTCAGTCTCTGCAATACTTGTATAAGGTGCTGCAAATGTTCTCCTTTTGTCCTACTAAAAATCAGAATATCATCCAAATAGACAATAACAAACTTACCCAAGAATTTCTTCAAGACTCCATTCATCAACCTCATGAAAGTACTAGGTGCATTTGTCAATCCAAAAAGCATCACTAACCACTCATACAATCCTTCATTTGTCTTGAAAGCAGTCCTCCATTCATCACCTTCTCTGATTCTGATCTGGTGGTATCCACTCTTCAAATCTATCTTTGTGAAATATTTTGCTCCACTCAAATAATCCATGATATCATCCATCCTAGGTAAAGGAAATCTAAACTTAACTGTGATCTTGTTTATTGCTCTAGAGTCTGTACACATTCTCCATTCTCCATCTTTCTTAGGTTCTAACACTACAGGTGCTACACAAGGACTCAAGCTTTCTCTGATCAAACCTTTCCTTAATAGCTTTGGTATCTGCCTATTCAATTCTTCATTTTCTGCTGGTGTCATTATGTGTGTTGCTTTGTTAGGCAAACTAGTTCTAGGTATAAGATCCATGTGATGACTGATACTTCTGATTGGTGGTAATCCCTTAGGTACATTATCTGATATGATGTCTTCATATTCTATCAGCAACTCCTTTATCTCCTCTGGTTGTGATTCTTTAGTTTCCTTCTTCAATGCTTCAGGCTTCTTAGGAATCAAGGAATAACACATATTCTCATGTTTCAAACCATCTAGAAATTTCCTTCCATCTACCAAACACATTCTAGCATTCCCACATACTGCACTCTTAGGATCATCTTCCAAAGGAGTCAAAGTAATTCTCTTTCCATTTGATGTTATAGTGTATGTATTCTTTCTCCCATCATGTATAGGTTTTCTATCATATTGCCAAGGTCTACCCAACAAGATATGACAAACATCCATAGGCATAATATCACACAATACTTCATCATGATATGATCCAATATGAAATTTCACCAAACATTGCTCACTCCCCAGTACCTTATGATCATCTTGAATCCATGCTATCTGATAGGGCTTAGGGTGTTTCAATCTTTCCAACTTCATCTTGGTCACCATCTCCTCTAAAACTAGATTATTTGAGCTACCACTATCAATAACAACTTTACAACACTTACTTCCTGATTTGCATCTGGTTCCGAACAAACTTTTCCTCTATGGTGGTTCCTCATTTGTCTCTACTTGAAATAGTTCTCTCCTCATCACAAGTGATTCCCCTTTCTCTGGTTTACCAACTGAACTCAGTGATTCAACAGGTTCTTCTTCCACAAAGGCTGCTCTTCCATTGTTCTCTGTCCTTTTACTTGTACTCCCCTAATTACATTCAAATGCTCTATGTCCTTCACCTCCACACTTGAAACAAGTGCCTCTAAATGTTCTCCTATCAAATCCTCTTCCTTCTCTTATGTATCCTTCATTTTGGTATGAATTATAATTACCTCTGTGGTGAAAATTTCTATCATTGCTCCGGTATGCATTGCTATCTCTGTCTTCCTTCTTGAATGGGCTGTCAGGCTTGTTCTATTCCGGATGTGATCTGTCTCCTCCAGAAAATGTTCTACCTCTTTAAAAGTTACCTCCTCTACCTCTCTATCTCGATCATGCCTCTTAGTCAGCTTCTCTTCAACTTTCAGGGCAAACTAATATGCTTCCTCCAAAGATGTCATCCTCACTAAACTTAGTTCTTCTTGAATGTTCAATCTCAATCCATTGATGTATCTAGCCACTTTCTCCTTGCTTTCTTCAATATGTCTTGTCCTTATGATCATATTATGAAATTCTTTAGTATACTCCTTCACAAATTTCTCCTTTTGTCTTAGGTTTTGCAATCTTTTCAACAGCTCCAGCTCATAGTTAGCAGGTATAAACTGATTCTTCAATTTTGTCACCATTCTATCCCACTTTGTAATCTTTTCTTTTCCTCTTCTATTCCTATCCAACTCAACTTCCTTCTACCATATAGCAGCATGTCCTTTCAACTATGCCTTTGCAAATTTCACCTTCTCCGGATCTTCAACTTCTTCATATTCAAAGTATTCTTCCATGTCATTTATCCAGGCAATCAATTCTTTAGGATTCAAATTGCCAGTGTAATTAGGTACATCAACTCTTGGTCTCTTTCCAATATTTGAAATAGCTCGCAACATCTTTACTTGATCTGATTCTTCTTCTTCATCACCTCCTAAGGTTTCACCTATTTGTTCCACATATTGAAATTCTTCTTCATCATCACTTTCAACATTAGGTCTCGGTGTCAATCCTCTTCACCTATCTTCCTCACAAGCATCTAATTGAATTCTCATTATTTTCATCATTTCCATCATCTCATCCATCATACCAGCCATTGTTCCAATAGTAGGGATTCTCCTTGGTAGCATCTTCCTAGGATCAAGTGCAAACTGCCTCAAGTTTGGCGATCGGGCTACAAGGTGACAACTGCCTCACAATAGACAATCGGTTGCAACACAAGTAACCTGCATCAATTTGGCAGTCTGTCTATAGTGAGATCTTATGGAATTTCTTCACCAATTTCACTCACTTCACTCCCAAAGATTTGAACTATCGCTCTGATACCACTTAGTGTAGTCACGATAGGAGGGTTCATAGAATGAACTATCCAGACCATGCAACAAGAGTAAGCACAACAGAAACAACTCAAAGGTATGAAACAAATGCATATTTAGTCATTTATTATATCGTAGAATTCATATACAGATCGGCCGGCAACATGCGGGCTTACAATTAGGGCTCACAGGCCTGATTACAAAATATCAAAATATGCACAAGATATGACTTTGAAGCTCCTTTTCCAAGAACTCAAACTCAGAGTTATGAATCAATTACTAACTACTTTCCTAGGTGCCTATTACATCAATATATATCATCTCCAAAACAATAGATTCCTCTGCATCAGCCAAGGAAGATCACAACCTCCATTGAAGAGTTGTAATGTGTGTACACGGATAGGTCGGACCTAAATGAATTAAACTCCTCTACAAATGAATGGAATGATGTGCAGATCTCGGGGAAGGTCGGCCACAAACCATAGATCATCAAATGATGTGTCATTAGGCTTCACAAATCAGGAAATGCTCCGCAAGTCTTATCCCTTAGTTGATTGTCTAAGACTGTCAGGATGCTCTGCTTTGAGAAACAATTGATCTTCTGATAGCGATAACTTTTCGGTAACTAATCCAAATGGTCTAAATTCTGGATATGATGTAGATGAATGAATCTAGATGCTAAGTCTAGCTCCACAAGGTTTGAGATGCAACTGCGGCAGAATGCGGACCAAAATACAGAAACTGCTACTGACTAAACTGCCTGAACTAAACTAGAAAATGAAAAGAAACAACCTGAACAACAAACAAACTAAAATAAAAATGTTTTTGGTTGATGCAAGATTGTTCTTGAACCAAGGATGCTCCTACATCACACTAGGCTAGACCACTAGCAATTGACACCATGATTAGCAACATAGCCATTAGGTCTGAACTAGCTATGGCCATTTCCACCAAGAGCTATTGGAAGGTTAGCTAGTTGTTGCCATTATCGCTGGGCTTTTCCGCCCTATGACTTCTTTGCCCTCTTTCCATTATTGGACCACCCCGACATCACTAGCATGCCACTAAATGCCCCTCTGCCTATTTGATATCACTCCTCCACCACCACGGCCTATAGCCCCTCTCCATTTGCATTTTAGTTTTGTCTCAGGCCAATTTCAAATGGATATATTCACTAAATGGAGGTATTTTTGATGCATTTTTTGAAATGGGTCAAAATTTTGTAAAATTTGTGATGGTGTAATCTATTTTTTCTCAATATTCTAAATTTTTTAGTAAATAAGTTTTCTCATAGATTTTATTGTGTAGTCATAGTTTTTATAGCTTCGTAGCTTTATAACTTTCACAAATGGACTTATATTTTAATCCCTTTTTTTAAAAGTGGATTTTTTAGAACTACATAGTGTTGTAGTTTATTTGTTCCTTTGCTATAATTTAATTGTACTTTCATCTTTCTAGTCCTCATCAGACATTGTAAAACTCTAGAAAACATAACAAGTCTTGTAATTGCAATGAATTATAAAGTGCCACACACACTAATTAATAAGGGTGTCAAACTTGAGAAATTTGAGGGGTGGTTATTAATGCACATGCACTCAACTTATAAAGTGCCAATTTCATGTATTAGTCTTGTGGGGGCTTACACATAGGCATTTTGTAATCAACAAACTCACATAAAGTTCTAATTTTTAAGGGGGTAATCTATCTAAATTACTAATAAGTATAAAAAATCATCCCTCTATCATTACTTTGGAAGAAGGAAACTATAAGTCTTGGTGCAATGGCATCCTAAAGCATTGCTGATTAATTCATCTTTTGCTACATCTGTGTGGGCTTATTCCTAAACCAAGTACTCATTAACAAAAAATTTCATGGGTAAATAGAAATGATCATGTCTTAGTATTAATTGGTCTTAGTGTTGAGGACTACACATCGTAGGATTTGTCACACATTGAGTGTCTTCACACTCTTTGAACCACACTTTGGGAAATGTATGGAGATCCTAATGAACCTCCATTCCCTGATGATCTAGATATGGACATACTTCTTTCCCTTAATGATTTTGAGAATCATTTGTATGATGATGATCTACTAAAGAGGAACTTGCTTATTAGGAAAGTTTTGAATGTTTTAATGACATAGATAACTCTCCTATTGATGCTTCTCTTCTTACACATCAATATTAATAGATTTTCTATCATCGCCACATTCTACATTAACAAAGATCTTAACTTCTCCACCTACTACTATAGATTCTCTTCAGTAGGTTCACATTTATCCTCTTGATTAGTGAGATTATTTTATCAGACATCCATCAGTTGTTTGTAGAATCTCATATTCTAGATCTTAATGAAAAAATTAAGGACATTTTTCTTCTCTTTAATGTCAACTCACAAAGAGATGCATCTAACATTCTAGATCATCTAGTTCTCTCTCTACCACATCATGCTCTTAACTTGACACATCTTGATTCACATTGGTTTAAGTCTCACACTTTAGTGACCCCCTGAGTTAGACTAGATAGTTGATCCATTGGAAAACACAGACAATGGTCATAGGTTTGAGCCTTGATTTAAATGCTATGCCAAGTTGAGGGGGCATTTAAGGAATGACCACAAGAGTTATTGTATTAGTCCTATGGCCATTGATTCTCCTGTGGAAAAAAAGTCTCACACTTTAGTGCTCGTTGTTCTTGAATCTTGTATGGCATATTCATAGTTTAGCATCGACATTCAGAAACATGAGTAGATTCTAGATACATACATCTTGATTCCTTCCTATATTCCACTTGAGTGGCATTTTATAAGTCTGACAGCTCAAGATTTCTATCTTCCAAATGGAAGATGCATAATTTGTTGTAGTGGGACCTCCTACAACATTCACCATGCAACATTCTAAATTGACTTTCTCTCTTTTCTTTATGGAGGCACACATGGGCCTTATCTTTCAAGGATTTAAGGACACTCACTTCTAGGGGGGAATCTTATCCTCTTTTTTCATACCTCAGTTGCGATGTAGTTTTTTCCTATGAGTTTTCTCCTCTTCTACTTCTTGTGTTTTGGGGGGGGGTACACTCTATTTATTGGGGTTGTTTCATATTATACATAGGTACCTAACTTGGCTTGTCTTGTCAAGACCCATTTCTTTATTATCTTAGTTGCATTTAAGGGGAGTGTTGGTGTATTTAACTATTGCACACCTATTATATTAAGTTTACTTAGGTAATTTATTCTTGTTACATAGGTAGGATAGGATAATGAGTTCACATATATTCTCCTTCTTTCATGGGATTCTACTTTTTCCTTATCTTATTGGATTTGGAAAGCTTAGATATTAAATCCCTTATTTTTTAGTTTTTTGCCTTTTCCTCATCCTTGTTAGATTTTGAAACTATAAGGCTATATAAATTTTAGCTCTTCCCTTCCATTCACTTAATCAATTGAATCTAGAATATAGATATTAGAATTCTACCATTCTTGTCTTTTGATGTTATTGAACTTATGCTATCATAATTCTTTCAAATATTAGGGAGATTTAATTCTATTATTCATTATTCATTATTAAATTTTGTACTAACTATATGATATATATGATATTTATAGAACATTCCCTCCCTTAATTACATCATCTTTCTTATTGAGGAAGAGATACCAAAAATTGTTTTGGGACAAACACAATAGTCCAAACAACCACTTGTTGAATTATGAAACTCTCAATAGTTTACTACCATGGCTAGAAAAACTTCAATGTATTGGTTATCAAAACTGTTCATCCACCTTTGCTATCTTGACTACTAAAATTTTACTATTTTGGTTACCAAAACTAGTCCTTCTTCATTGTCTTGGCTACCAAAACTTCTCATGTCTTGGTTACCAAAACTATTCCTCCTTCACTCTTAATAGTTCACTATGATTGCTACCAAAAATTTATTATCTTGGTTACTATTTAGAAATTGCATAAAGAATTAATATAAATGCTTTAGATAGTAGATGATATATATCACATAGAAATATGGCAATGCATTTGAAATATAGATCAAACCCTTGAGGTAAGACAAAGCCATACAATTCTCCTTATTGGAAGGAAGCCACTCCACTATATCTCAATATGAGATCTAGACAATACTCTTCATATGTCTCATATGAGTCTCTTGATTTTATTATATATTACTCAACTACCTACCACTACCACTTACCCACACATGTGGGATAAATACTTTTATTCTAATTAACTAGTGGGATGACTTGCAAAGTATATGCGCGCCAATCCTTTATTTATTACTACCTAATACATTATAATATCATATCCCTAGGTACATTATGTTCCAATTCCTTTAGCATGTCTTATCCTCAAAACATGGGAAGAAGCCAAAAAATAAAATTGCTACAAATTAGTGAATATTTGATGTAATGTACTATCATCCAACCATTCACATGTGATCTTCACTCTAGGTTGTTCTTGATCGTTCCTAGATTCCATCCTTGATCCACACTTCCTTGTTCCACTCTAATCCCATTCTTTTCCATAGTAAGTCCTTTTTAGTTCCCAATAGTCATTATTTATATCATACCATTGATGCATATAAGTGCTATTTTGATTCCATGAAGATCCATGGTGATTGACTTGTTTATTCCATGGTACCATGCCTCCATTATTTTGGCCTTTCATAATGATGTGGAAGCCTATATTTTCCACCTTTTTCTATCCTTGGAACCTTTTTCAATGTGATTTTTTCTTTCTATATGAAAGATTCATAAACTTCTTTTGCACATTCATATTTATTATTCTCAAAGTATTGATCCAAGGATATCCAAGAATAACATCTAACCCATCCATATCCACAACATAAAAATTGGAATGTAAAACATATTTGTCTATGGAGAACTTCAAATCGTCAAAAAGTTGAATATGCCTACCCTCAATTTGGTAGTATTTGATTTTATTTGTTTGGACTTGTAATTTCCTTACTAAATCCATGCTAATGAAGTTATATCTATTGCTAGGATATACAAAAATAATAACTTAATTTTTTTGCATGCATGAACATGAAATTGGAATATTGAGTCTTCCTTTTTTGGAGCTAAAATGTATGTACTCTTATCCTTTACCTCCTCTGCATCTTTTCTATTAATATCTCATTTCTTATTCATGTTGAAATGCACAAGACAATTGAGAGGGGGGGGGGTGAATCATTTGTTACCAAAACTTAACTTTTCATAAGCATCAACACATCAACTACTTAATCACTATTATTATGATTTAACCATGAAAACATGAAATCATAAACTTAAGCACATCCACACATGAGATACCGAATTTTTTACATGGAAAACCCAATGAGGGAAAAACCACAATGAGGATTAACTCACAATATAAATGATATATCAAAGTTACAATAAGGCTCACTGCTGGAGGCCCACTACCTTAGGGCTCACTGCCCAAAATGCTCACTACAAAAGATGGGGCTCACTGCAAAGAGAAGAGGCTCACTGCTAAGAGGGGCTCACTACCTGAACTAGAAGAAGATAGAAGAAGATAGTTACAATGAGAATGGATCTCACAGTAACCAAGAATTCACCACAAACTCAACTGAATCTTTCACAACCTCTCTACATCAAAAATATATTCTTTTCTGCTCACTTTCACACTCACAAACTTATCTAGATCACACCTGTGACAAATGATTTTTCTCATGGAGCCATTTTGTCTATCTTAACAACTTTTCTAGATTTCCTAATCATCTAATTCATATTTATACATTCACAATCTTGGAAACAATCTTCAAGGTTGGCACAAACAACAAATTTAACCAATATTCAAATTAGGTTTGGACCTAAACATTCCCATGGTGGAAATGAATGAATGTGGACCACATCATGCCTTAGAAGGGACTCAAATACAATCTCCCATGCAACAACATGCTATCACAAACTCCAAAGCATAATCGCAAGTAGTGAAAACAACCAGGTCGGCCAAAAATGGTGTTAAAACTAAGACCTTTAGGAATACGCTTCATCCACGATCTGAATTGCACTTTGTGGACCAATAAAAAAGCATGAACATAATCTAGAAGCATCCACAAGCACGTTACAATCACCAAGAACTTTCATACAACCCCCAAACATTCTATCCAGAAGATTCTTCAAACCGGACCACTTAAACATTACTGTCAGCCACTGTCACAAAGAAAAGATCGCTTGTGGAGCACCAAATCACAAACCATTTCAACTGAAGACACATAATATCATCCTAGACTTAATTATATAACCATAAACTATAAAACTTAAATGCGGAGAGATGCAGAGTAGAATATATTCTCCCTGTCACCATTGAATACTCAGAAAAATAGTTTTACTCTGGTGAATAGAACTCACTCAAATCTTCACATTGGAAGCTCAAACTTGAGACATAGCAACTGTAATCACCCCTTAACATAACTTTCAAACTACAGACAAAGATATTCAATCTATAGGATATGCGGAGCAAAATACTATACTATTCAGGGAGAGAACAATTCTACAAATGCACTACTTCTTAAACACTTGCTCAAACTCATCCACATAACTTCCTTAGATGCTGACCTTAGGTGTTCACATCAATGACAACACTTACTGCTTATACTTGCAACAATCTCCCCCTTTGTCATTGATGGAAGCAGATGATGTGAAAAACCATTAAGACAAACTTGCTTTGCTTCTTTGCTCCCCCTTACTTTATGCTTTCTCTAGCTGCAACTTTCTCAGAATCTCTCTCCTTAAGTTTTTCACATGAAATTATCTCCCCCTTTGACATCAATGACAAAGGGTGCCAAAACTCTTTCCATCTTTAGTTATCAAAGCTCAACTCAGATCTTACTATCACTGCATTTCTCTCCCTGTCAGTAACACTGCAACACTTACTGCTCTTTATTAGGAACTCATATCAGCAACATCTACCTACTCCCTCTGAGAGGTAGCCTTCAAAACATCAATCCAGATAAAAAATGAGACTTTGGACACCACTGGACTGATGCACTTCCTATCCATCTTAGTTTAGAGCAGGAGGGGTAATAACCCCTAACTTCCCCCTGAGATACTCAAAAGTATCCTCAGGCAAAGGCTTTGTGAAGATATCTACAATCTGATCATTTGTTGACACATATTCCATATTTACTTCATTCTCTGTTACCTTTTCTCTCAAAAAGTGATACCTTATTGATATATTCTTTGTTCTTGAGTGCATCACTGGATTCTTTGAAATATTTATAGCACTTGTATTATCACAAAAAATTGAAATTGGTTCTCCATACACAACTCTTATATCCTTCAATGTTTGCTTCATCCATAGCACTTGAGTACAACACCATGCTGCAACAATATATTCTGCTTTTGCAGTAGACAAAGAAATTGAATCTTGATTCTTTCTTAACGATGAAACCAATCTGTTACCCAAGAAAAAAGAAACTCCACTTGTACTTTTTCTATCATCAACATCTCTAGTCCAATCTGCATCTGTATAAGTACTAAGAGTGAAGTCAGTATCTTTAGGATACCACAATACATAGTCTTAAGTGCCTTTTAAATATCTCATGATCCTCTTAACTACCAACACATGTGACTCTCTAGGATCTTCTTGAAATCTTGCCACAAGACAAACTGCATGCATTACATCTGGTTTGGTATAGGTTAGATAAAGTATTCCTCCAATCATAGACCTATACTTTTTCTGGTAAGTCTTAGGTGATTCATCATTCTTGCTCAGCTTGCAACCAGTTACCATAGGAGTACATACTGGCTTAGAATCCTCCATTCCAAACTTCTTCAACAATTCTTTCACATACTTGGATTGAGAAACGAAAATTCCTTTTTCTAACTGAGTAATTTGCAGTCCTAGAAAGAAATTCATTTCACCAAACATAGACATATCAAACTCCTTTTATATTTCCTCTATAAATTTCTTACACATACCTTCATTGCCTCCAAAGATAATATCATCAACAAAGACTACAATAATTACAATTTGATCATCATTGATTTTTAAATAGAGATTATTGTCTGCAGTACCTTTACTAAACCCTATTTGCAACAAATACTTAACCAACCTTGCATACCAAGCTCTAGGAGCTTGCTTTAGTCCATACAAGGCTTTCTTCAATTTGCACACCATGTCACCTTCGTCTAATAATTGAAATCCTTTCAGTTGTTCAATGTAAACCTCTTCTTCCAGCTCTCCATTCAAGAATGCAAACTTCACATCCATCTAGTACACTTTGAAATCTTTGTGTGTTGCAAATGCCAAAAACATTATTATTGCTTTAATCCTTTCCATAGGAGCATAAGTCTCCTTAAAATCTATGCCTTTAACCTAAGAATATCCTTTGCATACCAGTCTTGCTTTGTTTCTTACTACTCCATTTTCATTCATCTTGTTTCTAAAAACCCATTTAGTTCCAATCACATTCTTATCAGCAGGTCTAGGAACCAATTCCCAAGTTTGATTTTTCTCTATTTGCATCATCTCTTCTTCCATAGAATTTACCTAGTTTTCATGTTTGCAGGCTTCACTTATAGATTTAGGTTCAATATTTGAAAGTAAACAATAGTTTACCTGTTCTTCTAGAACTCTTTTCCTTGTCAATACCCCTTTTCTTTTGTCACCAATAATCTGATCTTTAGAATGATTAATCCTTACATACTTGGGAGTCTTAACAACACTTTCTGGAGCTGTTGTGCCTCGCACACATGATCCATTTTGAAAAATAGGGACCCCCTTTCTTCAAATTTGGTCTGGAATGTCAAGAGAATTTCTTCCATCTCCTAGGTGGTCAAGTGGTCAACAAGTGTGCTTTTCGCCATGTTAGAAGTTTGATGTTAAAAAATCATTCCAAAATCTGCTAAGTCAAGATCTTTACATTTCTCCCAGTAGGTCTGAGAGTCCTTTTGTGCTAAATCCGGTCCTAACTTTGCGTTGAATCACCCTCCAATCGACCTCTGCGCTATTTTCCTTTGCATTCGACTTAAGCATTGTTTATCCTCTCAACCGACTTGTGCTACATTGATTGTCATCCGACCAAGTTGGAGGCCACCGAAATCCCTACCGGTCCAAGGAACTTGAAAGCCCCACAAAATGTATGTCACTAAATCTATTGCTGCAGTGCCAAAAATGTTGTCTGTCAACCAAGTCTGACACATCTCAAATCCTCGCCAAGTCGTAGGCGACTAAAAAAGTCGCGCAAAACCCTAAATCTATCGAACCTCCCGACTAACACTGCGTATGACTGAAATTAATGGTGATTTAACAGGGGACAATAAAAGGTTGTTTTGCATCATTTGAACTCATTTTTCACATTTCAATGAAGTTTTTGGAGAGCCCCTTGCAACCTACCAAGCATTTTCACTGCATTGCCCACAGTTTTGATCCAGTGACCGCTCCCTACCTGTGCACCTCAAACTCAATTCACGTCAGCTATACCAAGTAGGGTTTCAACTCACCTTTAGGGTTTCCTTTTCATATGTATATGGTTTCATGTTTAATTCAAGCACATCTTCTTTTCAAGAAATGAATTTGGGTATACAGCTAGGGTTTCATACATGAAATTATTCATTTTTCTCAAACCCTAGTTTGAACCCTTTTGGGAAAACATAGTTTTGGTCACCGTAGGCAAAATAATAGAACTCGTTTTGAACACTTTGAATCTATCTTCAGACTAGTTTAATGAATTGATTTTGCACTGATGGTGTGTCTGACCGACTCTCAGAACTTTGATCCATCCAGTCGGTCGGTGGCCACAAAAATCCGCGCCAAAGCTTTAAATAATTTAGCCCTGAAAACCTCATCCTCTGACTCCGCATTGTTCTTCGACTTAACTAATGTGGTCAGCGGGATCTAAAAGCCCTGCAAAGTTCTAAAATTATTTTGCGCTAAAAATGTCTTGCGCCAACTTTGCGCTAAAAGAACTCCTCTCTGACTTTTGATCGGATGCTTAGTAAATCCCTGCCGGTTGGCAATAACCAAGACTTTCACTGGAAAGAAGAAAATGACTTTACGCTAAAACTAATCTCATCAGACCTTGCACTAAAATGCGCCATCATTGACTTAGTCAGTTGACTCTGAAAATTCCACGAGGTCCGGAAGTAGCCAATCCTGCACAAAGGTAATGAAGATTGTCCTGATCATTTAGCATTGAACTTCTAACCGACCGACCTAAATGACTAACATAAGTCAATCCCTCCTCAAATCCACGCAGGTCAGTCAACTATGAAAACTGTGCAAAACCTTGTAAACACATAAACATTGAAAGACCCGTTGGTCGGATAGACTTGATTTCCCTGATGAGGTTGATAGACCTCAAAAGTAGTGCTTTTCTGCCTGAAGGTCCGTTGACCCTGAAATCAGTGCAAATTGAACAAAATGACTGTTTTCAAGGAATTTTCAAAAGGAGAAGTGTGATAAAATGTGATAATGATTGTAAATGACAAATGATGATGTTTTGCATGTTTTAAATGGGATTTTTGCAGTTTTGAAATGTTTATTACATGCATTAATGTTGAATTGTTTAAAGTTAGATTATGAAAGAGATGCAATGATAATAAATGTCAGATTTCTATTCTTTTAAGAGCATGTTAGTAACTTAGCAGATCCATTATAGGTTCATTGGTTTTGACATGGTTGAGAATCTCGTGGTCCACTTGATATTCATAGAACTTAAACTTAAGAGTTAGTGAAAATCTCTCAAGGTATCAAGCTTATAAGGTCTAGTCTGCAGGTTAGATGACTGCACGATCTCAAATCATGAGGTAGGAATTCAAAGGCATCCCTCCAGAGACCAAGATTCATACTGGATGGAGTGATATAGGAGATATAGATCTGGGTCACATAGACCTAGATGATTTTAGACTTAGAATCTTTGGTCCAAATCCAACACCCAGGGCAAAGAAAGTGAAAGATAGTGGGATTGCACAAGCTACTAGCTTCCCTACATCCGTTCAGTGTGCTGAACTTATAGTCACCTATGCAGATAGATATGACATCATGACAAGAACAATCCAAACTGTGAACGAAGATATCTTAGCTAACTTAAGTCCACCCTCTTTGGTCGAAACATTTGACATCCCATGGCACACAGTGATGACCATGCCAAATAAGGCAGAATCAAAGGCCACATACAAGAAGGATGAAAGTGGATGTAGGAAGCATATGAATGAAAATTGGGCAAAGAGTAAAAGGTCTTCCATGAGTAAATTCCCTCAAGTACTTTATAGAAGTGACTTCCATGATGAAATAGGGGATTTGGTAACCTTCCTGAGTAGAATATATAGATTGCCTATAGCCTCAACCTTTGAAGGGTGGATGTTTGTCATAGTTGAAGAGATGCTGAAAGGAACTAAGTTCAACTGGTCACAGATTCTCAGTGATAACATTCATGAGGCATTTAGCAACTTCAAAGAGAAAAGATTCTTTAGATGGACATCTTATGTCATCTATGCATTGGCATGAAGAAATCATTATGTTGGGTTGTCCAAAGTAGGAGAAGTTGGGAATGATGAACACACCCAAGTCAAAGTATATGAATGTTATCCATAGCTCACATCATCTCAATCCCTGATGCATTTTAAAAGGTTGAACGATGCTTTCACAATGTATATAGCAAGATTGTTGCAAGACAACACAACCTTGAGGATTTCTACCGAGGCCATGAATGAAATAACAAAATATAGAACGTGGTACATCCAGTTTGAAAAGTTCACATATCTAAGGGTACAAGGTTTCACCGGGATAGCATACAGAATCCCCAGATATCCTGATTATAAGATAGTGCTCTTGGAATTATCTAGGCAATTGATCCCTTATGCTGAAAAACTCAAGCACTTGCATAGAACCAATGTAAAATTTCCCATCTGGTTGGGTAAAGGGAATTATGCATGTCCCTCATTAGCATCAGTTGAGCATTCAGATAAAGAACTTCAACTCCTCAACCTCCAGTACTACAATGCAAGGGATCACTTTGATCCAAATATGGTGATGGAGAGGTTTGTAAACAAAATGTTGTTCCACAAGATGCATATAGAAGACTTTTGGGCCAACTATATGGATGATTACAAGGTTATGAAGAAAGCTCATTCAAGGTTATCTTTAGCCTTCATAAGGAAATTTCACATCATTGTAGTACCAGATCGGTTGGAAGATGATGAAAATGTTATGGTTAGTGGAACTTGGGAGGTTCAATACCGTCAACCAATCCCTCTACCAAATTGGGCCAATGCTGAGGAGAGTTCTCTTGACATCATAATGAAGGAGCCTGTCAAACTAAGCAAAGCATGGGTGAGAGGTCAGATGGCTACTTTGGAGAGACAATGAGTGTAGCTCACATATACTGCATTAGAATATGATAAAGAATTAGGAGGAGAAAAGGATGAACCAATAGACCTAACGGATGAGGCAGAACCAACCCAAAGGTAGAAATCTGACAATGAAGAGCATATACCATTAGCAGAGAAGGCCAAGGCACAAAAGAGTAAGAAAACCTCTGCAAAGCCATCTAAAATAGATCAGCCTCCTTCTACCAAGATGAGAGCTTCAAAGAAAAGAGATGTACCTAGTAGCTCTAGAGAGGGTTCTAAGACCAAGAAAGTTAACATGAAGAAGGTCAGTGAGACTGTGGAAACTGCTGCTGCAACTCATGATGAGACTAACCTGCCAACCTCCCCATTTCCTTCTACTCCAGATGTAAATACAACTGTACTCTCCTCAACAGCTGTTGTTGATGCATCTACTTCTATTGCTTCCACTACTACATCTCCTTCCATTGCTTTCGCTACTGCACCTATGACCTCTGCAACCATTGTTCAAGAGACTATCTCTGTTGCCACTTCACCATCTACTACTGTGTCAACTATTTCTTGCTCATTGGCAGTATCCTCTAGCACCCCTAGTAGTCCCATTTCCTCTATTATTGCCACCTCATGTTCCTCTACCACTACCACACCTTTACGTTCCATCTCTTCCACTCCATTATCTACCTCCACAACATTAGCTCCCATTTCTACAATTCTTTCACCTCCTCTTCCTTTACCTTCACTATCTATTTCTTTGCCCATCATCATTTCCTCTATCTTACCAACCTCTTCTATCTCACCAACTCTGGAGTCGGCCATGCTTGTCAATTTGACACAAATGAACTTGCCTTCAGTTACAATGCCAATATCCTCTACCATTCCTATCTCCTAGATGCCCACGGATCAAAATTCAACTTCCTTGGTTGTGCCACTATTGCCAGGAATTGACAAGGTATGTGCAGAATTGGGTTTACAAGAGCCAAAAATGAAAACATTGCCTGAATCAGATAAAGACACATTTGTTGAGGTAAATAATGAAATCCCAAATGAATCCTTGTCTGAAGCAGTTAGTGTTGAATTGAGTGATGTATCCGACAATCCTCCAGAAAAGGGTCAAATAGAAGAAGTCTTCAAATCAGCTCAAGAGAATATAATGGTAAACTGGAGAAACCTGGCCGATGAAGGAGATAAAGAAGTGGATAAAGATAAGGGCTCAGAACAAGAGCAGGGGTCAGTGGAAGAGCCTACCAGAATTGACAGTGAGAATATCAATGAACTAAGTTAACCCTCTTCTTCAGCACCTGAATGGTTACAGAACAGAGTGGCATACCCTGAGCCACATGTAGAAATAATGCAATTAGATTTGAGCACAATCTTCTCATAGGCTCAAAGGCCAAAGAAACAAAAGAAAGCAAAGGTACAATCAAGAATCTATAAGGATGAGACAAGATCTAGGATCGCTGAAATAGCTATCCCACCGGCCAATATAGGTAGAGAGCAAGTTAGAGTAGAGGACTATGTTATCTCAATGGTTGATCTAGGACCAACTAGCCATGCTCAAAGAGTTGATGATTTTAAAGGGTCTGTCATCTCAATCGTAGAGTAGTTAGATAAAGATGAGCTGTCAAAGAAAGAATTGGAATAGTAGAATGAGGAACTCTGGACTTGCCTCAAATTCTTGATCAAACTAGTTGATGCTGGTGGGGATGTAAGGATAGTGCCTACCTTCCTATCCACAGATGAAATCGCAAAGCTCGGTAAGGTAAGAACCATGTCACAAGGGACTTAGAAATGGTTAATCAGAGTATGTGAAAAAGGATGTGAAACCATTGATGTTGCTACCCAAGCACATAAGAAATTAGTTGAGCTTCATGAGAAGTGGAAGGATTTGCAAGAGGAGTGTGACTCTTTCGAAGAATATTATTCTCACATGTTTCTCAAAGTCAACAGCATCAGAGATTTGCCTACAGACTTTAGTGGTTGAGAATATTCTAACTGGAGACAAGTTATCAAAGGCTATTGAGTGGTATCAACAACTAAAATTGAGAAAAGAAACCTTTGAGAATATAAAAGAAGTTTATAAGCCAGCATATGAAGAAATTCGGGCATTGATCTATGATATTAATGATTCTTTAAGGGATTGACTAGAAGAAGATACAATGACTATGCACCTTATGATGTTGAGAAATGCAAGAACAAATTTTATAAGGTCATTTTTGAAAATACTGAGCTGGATATGGAGGATAGGTTGGATACAGTCAGTGACCTCAAGGCTGAATTCAATGCATTCCACAAGGCTGGGGCAGAAATAGTCAGAATATACAACAGGTTCAGCCAAGAGCTGGAGATGTTTGAATATTGAGTCAGCCATCTAAAGAATCTGGATCCCTTGGAGATCAATCTAGCACTTGAACCATGGCTCAATTACCGCAACAAGCTGGCAGATGAAGACAATTAATTTGGATGAGGAACCTTGATGTATTTTGATTATTTTGAGATGTAATCCCATCATTGATATAAATTGTTATATTTAGAGCAACATGTGACGATATTTTATCTTTATTAGGCATAAAAAATGAGCTTTTCTATATATATTGAGTTGGGTAGTCAAAATGTCTAGATTCAATGTATCTGGGGGTTGTTTTTCATCTTTTTCATAAGAGGCAAAATGTAATTTGGGATTTGCTGTGAGCTGTTGAAAATGTATTTATTGATGTAATCTGGACTGTCGGTGTTGAGGTAATCTCCACCGTTCATTGAAAAACTTGGTATGCCATTTTCCTATATAAAGGGCTACCATTTCCACTATTTGTAAGAGAGAATTTGATGCCAAATTGTTGACATTTTGCCATTTGAAGTAATATAGAGCAAGTTTCTACAGTGTTTCTGAGAATTTGTGTGTTGTATTCCTTATTTGGTTTTCATGGTTCGCTTCCTGCTCTCCCATAATTAGTTAGTTGTGCTTTTATAATGTCCATGGTTTGCTGAAAGTATCTGATGAATACTCCAAGTCCATACTTCTAGTTATTTACTGATGGTAGATAGTTGTACAAAGTTAGTCTGGGCCGATCACTTATGCTAAAGTTCAATTGCATTTCACAAGTTAAATTGCACCATTCATTAGGTATTTAACAAATGAATGTAATCTGAAAATCTTTTGATTTCCATTGAAGATAGCATCATTTTCTGTAATGTTGTAACATCAATTTTTAGTTTGGTAACTCAGAGAACTGGTTAAGTTACAGAGTATTTATCTACTTAAAATAATTCATACATTGTGAATGTCACTTAGGATTTCTCTAAAACCCTAACCTCTTTTGCATTTTCTTTGAAAACTATTGTTAGATTAGGACTTCTAGCAGTGTATTAAATTGTCTTATCAATTGAAAGTCATAAAGGGTTTATGTGTATTTGCTGTCCCAACTCTAAAAATTGTAGATTGCATGTAAGACCCCTTGTAGGCACAACTAGAACATACCAACTGAGAGATTCCAAGCAAGCTAAGACCTAGCTGTATAAAGCTTGGAGTAGTCTTACCTAGGGTAGGATACTTTTCAAGAGAGGTGTGAAACAAGCAGTCACACCTACATTGTTGTGTGCTAAAACACTCATCAATAGAATTGGCGCTAGAAGGAGTACCAACAAAGAACTATTTCCCTCTTTAAAAATTAGCAAGTCTGGGGACTAGACAAAGACATACTAGATCTAGCTTAGCTGGAGAGGAGCTACTGTCTTTGATAGAATTCAAGCGTACAAGAAGGAACCAAGGAATACCAAGGGCACCAAGAGCTCAGTCAGCCCCAAGGAACACAGCTGTAGCTCCTCTTAATCCTCAAATCATGGCTTTCTTTGTAGGAAATAACTAGTCTCCTTTTCAGTTCAATGATTACCATGATATGCCAAAGAACCCAGATAAGTTATGTTCAAAGTTCAGAGTGAACGACCCAGATAGGACTACAAATGAGCACATTAAAATCTTTGAGAGTAACATATTTATGTTGCAAGTACACTATGAAGATGTAATATGCCGATTGTTTCCTTATTCTTCACAATATGAGGCTTATAATTGGTTTGCTAACCTTCCTGCAACATTTATAAATTCATGGCTGAATCTAAAAAATGCGTTCCTAGACCGATTTCGAATGCCCACCACCCGAGCTGATCTTTATCAATCTTTTGTGGAGATTCGTCAAGGTGAGGGTGAGATGATAAGTTCTTTTAACAATAGATTTCAGAAAGCTTTCAGTTGTTTGCAAGCTCCTTATGCCATAGGGCAAGCTACAGCCTTGCCCATTTATTATGCAGCCCTGGACAAACTTACATCCATGTTCACAAGGAGAGCCGACCCCATTCCTGCTACTTTAGCTCAAGCATATTCCACAGCTATCGCTGTAAGTACCCAACTAGGACAAACGACCACTGGCCCACTGAATCACATATGACCTATAGCCATGCCCAATCAAATACCTATGATTAATCAAGCCTTAGCCAACCATACCCTGGTGATGAATCTGATCCCTAACCCAACTGCAACACAAGCTTTAGTAGTCCATCCAGGCAACCCAGTAGCTGAAATGCCTCTTGCACAAATGCCTTTCCTACAATCTTTAGAGGCAGCTAAGGCAAAAGAGGATAGAGATGATATCAGAGAATTGGTTAAGTAGATGAAGAAGCTCACTACAAAAGTTACCCACCTCAGGAACCAAAATGCCTATCTACAGCAAAGGGGGTAGAATCAGTAACATTTTCAAAATCAAAATCAGCCACAATTCCAAAATTTGAATCAGAATCAATACCAAAATCAAAATTTTTAGCAGTGGTCAAACTGGTCTTGGACCACAAGACCTAACAATGGTGGAGTGCCTTCCCCTCTGGAAAATTAGAACAATGATACCCGACCTCCTGGCCGCGTGATGCTAGCTAAAGCAGCCTTGTCTACCTAGTGCAGATTGCATAATACAAATGCTCATTCTGAACTAGACTGCCCAGAATTTTAGATAGCATCCAATATCTTCCATATGGAGATTCAGAATGTTGAAACTCAGGAGAGTCCACCAACATGATATGAACTTGTTCCTTCACAAAGGTATGATACCGCTTTAGTACTCGATAGTTATACATTTCCATTTCAAGATGATAATGAGCCCGAGGAAGAAGAGTCTGAAGAAGTCAATGCTTATCAACAATATAATAAAACTCCATACAATCTGAGAAGTAGTAAACCCAAGGGTCCTTTTACCACTTCCATTCCCTCGAATAGCTATCAAATTCCACCAGACCCAAAAGCCTCTAATAATCCTGAACCTCCAAAAGTCATACATCAACCAGTACATCAAGGTGCTACTGCTGAAAGTTCTCAATGATCTGACATATCAAAAATGGGGTAGTATGTTGCTGAAGAACTCAAGAAGATGAAGGTTAGTCTTTCTATTTATGAGTTGCTTAAAATACCTGAGGTTAGGACATCTTTCTTCCAAGATATACGTATTGGTATCAAAATAGACTATACGCAAAAGGAAATTGTTACCGAAGATAACCTCGATAAAGGGAAAGAAAGAGTGCATGCAACTGATGCTGAGCAAAAGATGACATTGTACAAAGATAAGAAGGAGAGTCCTCCTTTTCTTTTAACACTTAGGATATTCAATAGAAATCTTCATAACTGTTTGGTAGATTTTGATGCCTCCACTAATGTAATGCCATTATCAGTTTGTAAGGCATTAGGTGTCACTCCATCCAAGTCTTCAAGAAAAGTAACACAGCTGGACAAGACTGAGGTGAATGTAGTAGGTGAATTGAATAGGATACATATGCAACTAGCTTCTGATCCAAGAGTGCAGTAGTATATAGACATTCAAGTGGTAGATATCCCAGATCAATATGGCATGCTCCTGAGTAGGGACTGGTCCAAAACTTTGAATGGTTATATGGCAACTAATTTTTCTCACATGTGGCTGTCATGGAAGGGATTGGCAAACTAGATATGCATTGAGAGAGAACCAAAGATGAAACATATGATTACAGAGTATAACCAAACCAATGAAATTTTATTTGCAAAAGTGGATTTGGGGGTTTACCTTCCCCATGTTAATCAAATGGAAGAGATTCTCATGCTAAGCTGCAATAGATTTCTTGATCCTCCACTTGTGAAAAAACTAGAAAGTACAGAAGCATACGTGCAATCAGATTTAGGAAATTCGTCAGAGGAAGAAGAACCTGGGATATTCGAAGGGTTCTGAGAATTTTTAGCCAAATCTGTAAAAGATCAAGTTGCTGTGGGAAAATAGATTCAGATGGAGGAGTTATTGCTACCAAACTGGTGCCGTATACATGATGCATCACACTCTGAGTTTACATGTCAACTCTGTCAAGAGGCAGTGGAGCAAGTGCAGCGACGGTTAAAAATACGTATCATCCCAAAGAAAGATCTGATTGTCATAAAGAAAGAAGAACCAAAGCCTCCAACTAATGAGAAATGATCAGAAAAATAGGATGATAGTAGCAAAGATTTCTGCCTCTGGACTCTAAGGTTTGATGGATCAAGATGTGGACAAGGATCTGGGGCAGGTGTTGAGTTAATTAGTCCTATTGGCAATTCATACCTAGCATCACATAGACTACAATTTCCATGCACGAACAATGTAACTGAGTATGAGGCATTGGTACAAGGGTTGCTGCTGGCACTCCAGAAGAAAGTCAGAATTATCCAAGTATTCGGTGATTCAGAATTAGTGGTGAAACAAGTAAGAAAGCAATATTCATGTAATGATAAGAGGCTAAATAGGTACAGAAACCGAGTATGGGATTTGATAGAATGCTTTGATGGCTTCAATATCCAGCTAATCCCTAGAAGGAAGAACCATGTCGTAGATGCTCTGGCTCAAACAACAAGTACATTAGAGCCAACATCCATGGCAGGGTTGAAGAAATTTTCTGTTGAATTTGTTGCCACTCCATCAGTAACCGATAACGTGACAAATTTTCAAGTCTTTGAGGATGACCAGCATATAATTAACTTTCTTACTTCATCTGATGTTTTCATGGCTCAAATAATAGATGAAGAAGAAATAGAACCTGCTGAATTGGATTTGGAAGGAGTGTTAAATATGAAAACAAAAACAATTCCTAGGGGAATGATAGAATTGGAAAGACTGTTCGATTCAGACAATCTAGGAACCTAGAGAAAAGAAGGAGAATCTCCCGGTGGGCAAAGTGAGCCTTTTAACTTGGGGATAGATGAAGAGATTAAAAATGTATAAATTAGAAAGCCTAGTATTGGAGAAGAAAAGGTTGGCATTATTCACGCATTAAGAGATTATCATGAAGTTATAGCATGGAGCTATGAAGACCTCAAGACGTATGATACATCTATCATTACTCACACTATTCCTCTGAAACCCAAAGCGAAGCCATTTAGACAAAGGCAGTGGCTAGTGAATGCCCTATTAGAACCTTTGATTTTCAAAGAAGTATAGAAACTGCTGTTAGCAAGAATCATATTTCCTGTCAGGCATTCCGCTTGGGTAGCAAATCTAGTTCCATTCAGAAAGAAAAATGGTGAAATCAGACTTTGTGTTGACTTTCAGAACTTAAATCAGGCATCTGAAAAGGATAATTACCCATTTCCATTGTTGGATGAAGTATTGTAGATTGTTAATGGGTCACAAATGATGTCATTTCTAGATGGGTATTCAGGATACAATCAGGTAATGGTTGACTATGAAGATAGATTGAAGACATCTTTCACATGCAAATGGGGTATCTATGCATATCATCAAATGCCATTTGGTTTAATAAATGCGGGTTCCACCTTTCAATGAGCAATGGACGTTGCCTTCATGGGGCTAGTTGGAAAATGTATTATTATCTACATGGATGATATCATGGTGTTTTCGAAGAGGTGAGAAGACCATGTGGCAGACTTGAGGAAAGTATTACAGCGATGCAAAGATTACGGTATATCACTCAATCCCAAGAAGTGTATCTTTGGAGTGATTGAAGGGAAGTTGTTGGGGCATGTGATATCAGAGTAGCGTATATCTATTGACCTAGACCGAATACAAGCAATACTCAAAATACCTCCGCCAGCCAGGAAAATGGAACTCAAGTCATATTTTGGTAAGATTAACTTTGTACGCAAGTTCATTACAGGTTTTGCTGAAATTGTTCGACCTCTTAATGCCATGTTGAAGAAAGACACCAAAATGGATTGGACTCTAGAGGCCAAAACTAATTTTGTAGAAATTAAACAAGCCATAGCTAATGCTCCAGTATTGGTAAGTCTAAACTATGCCTTACCATTTCAGATTTACTCATTCGCATCCGAGCACACTTGCGCTACAATGTTGATGCAGAAGAGATTAGTAGGTGATGAAAGACCCATCGCCTTCATGAGTACTCCATTAAAAGATGCAGAGTTAAGATATCCAAATGTGGAAAAACACACCTACGCTTTGGTAAAGGCTGTCAAGAAGTTCTATCACTACATCCTAAGGAGTTAGGTAATCACCATAGTCCCAAATGCAGCAGTTAAAGCACTATTGATGTAGAGTGAATTGGGAGAAAGAAGAGGAAAATGGGTCATCATCCTGCAAGAATTCAATATAGATATTCAACCCATGAAATTGGTAAGAGGTTAGGCACTGACCAAAACAATGGTTGAGGTAGGGCTAGGTTTAGTATCTCAGCAGTACCTGATAGAAGATGTTTCAAAGGATGAATGGTACAGAGATATCATATTGTATCTGCTCAATCAATGCTGTCCACCACAGCTAAATTCAGTTCAAAGAAGAGTGCTCAGACTGAAGAGTAACAACTATATGATAAAAGGACTAGTTCTTTACAAGAAGAATCATGAGGGGATCTATCTGAGATGTCTGGACAAGCTAGAAGTGGACCAGGTGTTAACCAATTTTCATGAGAAATTTGGGACAGATCACGGATTAGCTCACTCAACTACTAATTAGATTCTCCGTGCTGGATATTATTGGCCTACCTTGTTCAAAGATGCATACTCACATGTAAGAACATGTCATATCTCTCAGACCGCTGCACATAGAGAGTGACACGTCGCCATGCCCTTGCAACCAATTGTGGAGGTATGACCATTTTCTCAGTGGGGCCTTGACTTTATCGGTATGATCAATCTACCCTCCTCTATAGGTCACATGTATATTCTGACCATACTGACTACTGCACTTGATGGTTTGAGGAAATAGCTTGTAAACAATGCACCACAAAGGTAGTTATTGAATTTTTTGAAAAGCACATTGTCACCAGGTTTGGATGTCCTTTTTCTTTAGTTTGTGATAATGGTCCTGCCTTTTCATCATTGCATTTTTCTAACTGGGCATTTGATTATGGAATCATTCTAAAGTTCTCATCTAATTACTATCCACAAGGGAATGGGGTAGCTGAATCAACGAACAAAAATTTGCTTGAAGTCATTAAGAAATTGTTGGACAAAAACCCTAGGGACTGGCACACTCAGCTTAAATTTGCCTTATGGGTTGATAGAATCTGACACAAAGCTACCTTGGGCACATCACCATATCATCTAGTTTATGGGGTTGAACCTATCTTTCCTATTCATTTGAGGATTCCTGTACTGCAATTCATGCAAGACTATCTTGAAACTGATGATCAATTGTCGTCCCGATTAGCCCAGTTGTTGCACCTTGAAGAGAAACGTGACGTTGCCATAGAAAATTTTGCTAAACACTAGGGTGTAGTGAAATGATGGTTCGATAAGAGAGACAAAGTCAAAGCCTTCCACAATTTCGATTTGGTCCTGTATTGGGATAAAGCCCATGAGAAGAAAGGAGAGCATGGTAAGTTTGATAAACTTTGGTTAGGCCCGTATCAGATCTATGAGAGCCTTGGTGACAACACATATCAACTCAAGAGCCTTACCAGTGAGGAGCTCCTATTGCCCATCAATGGCTAGTTCCTAAAGCACTACTTCTAGGCTTGAGAGGCAGTCATGCCTCCCCCTAGTGTACATAGTTAGGTTGTTTGTCTGCTTTGGTTAGAGTAGGTTGCTGTTAGATTAGGTTTTCTTTCCTACTTTCACTTTTCGTAGTTGTTAGTGTTTTTGCTTTCCTTAGATTAGTTGTCCTTTTGTTTTTTTTTTGTCTGCCATGCTTGCTTTTGTGTGGGGTCTTTGTTTCTAGAATGTGGAGGTAGTTATGCAGAAATGCAAATGCTTCTTGGTTGGATAAATGATCTAAAGTCTTTCTTTGAGAAACCAAGGTTCTGCTTACATCTTGCTATGGGTTTTGCTATTGTTCTAAAGGGTATGATGTCTGTTCATGGAAAATGAGTCATTAGTTGGTGCACCTGAAGTATTTTCTAACCATATATCTCTCACATTTTAAGTAATCTTGAAGTAGCTAAGCAATTCTAAGTGATCTTGTGTTAAGTGAAAGGGTTGAGGTTCCTATTCTACCACTTGCACTATTAATCCAGAAGAGAGAGCAAGTGACATTAAGTGTCGCTAGCCTATTTTGGTGAAAATAAAAGGTGTTTTTTTTCAACACTAGACCCATTATAGTGCATCAAAAGAGATTATCAGTTGAAAATTATCATGAAAGTATTGTCAGAATTATTACCATTAATTCTCGTTACATCAACAATACTACTGGAAGAACCATTATTAAAGCTCATCATATCCCATCACTTGACCACTTCTTGGTGGTAGAATGATCCCAAATTCATAGCTTACCGCAAAGGATCTTGGATGAACTTACCTGCTAAAGGGTGGGAATGAATGCAATTGCAAACACTCAGGTTTTCAGGATGTGGATGGTTGCACTAATTAGTGATCTTGGATTCTTTGATAGGATATCATGCTTTTTTGTTTAATATGTGGGAAACACAGATATTTTGGGTTCAAATTGAAAGTTTATCATCGAAATGCTCAGGAGCATTTCCCAGCAGAGTCGCCATTTGTTGTACCTCACACACATGCCCCATTTCGAAAAATAGGGACCCCCTTTCTTTAAATTTGGTCTGGAATGTCAAGAGAATTTCTTCCATCTCCTAGGTGGTCATGTGGTCAACAAGTGTGCTTTTTGCCATGTTAGAAGTTTGATGTTGAAAAATCATTCCAAAATTTGCTAAGTCAAGATCTTTACATTTCTCCAAGTAGGTCTGACAGTCCTTTTGCGCTAAATCCGGTCCTAACCAACCTTTGCACTGAATCGCCCTCCAACCAACCTCTACACTATTTTCCTTTGCATCTGACTTAAGTGTTGTTTATCCTCTCGACTGACTTGCACTACATTGATTGTCATCCGACCAAGTCAAAGGCCGCCGAAATCCCCGCCTGTCTGAGGAACTTGAAAGCCCCACAAAATGCATGTTAGTGAACCTATTGCCACAACACCAAAAATGTTGTCTGCCGACCAAGTCTGACGCATCTCAAATCCCCGCCAAGTCAGAGGTGACTAAAAAAGTCGCACAAAACCCTAAATCTGTCGAACCTCCCGATTGACACTGCGTACGACTGACATTAATGGTGATTTAACCAGGGATAATAAAAGGTTGTTTTGCATCATTTGAACTCATTTTTCGCATTTCAACAAAGTTTTTGGAGAGCCCCTTGCAACCTACCAAGCATTTTCGCTGTGTTGCCCACAGTTTCGATCCAGCGATCGCTCCTTACCTGGGCACCTCGAACTCAATTTGCCTCAGCTATACCAAATAGGGTTTCAACTTGCCTTTAGGGTTTCCTTTTCATACGGATAGGGTTTCATGTTTAATTCAAGCACGTCTTATTTTTGAGAAATGAATTTGGGTATACAGCTAGGGTTTCATACTTGAAATTGTTCATTTTTTCTCAAACCCTAGTTTGAACTCTTTTGGGAAAACATAGTTTTGGTCACTGTTGGCAAAATAATAGAACTTGTTTTGAACACTTTGAATCTATCTTCAGATTGGTTTAACGAATTGAGTTTATGCTGATGGCATGTCTGACTAACTCTCAGAACTTTGATCCATCTAGTCGATCGACAACCATGAAAATTCGTGCCAAAGCTTTAAACAAGTTAGCATTGAAAACCTCATCCTCTGACTCCACATTGTTCTTCAACTTAATTGATGTGGTCAGCAGGATCTGAAAGCCCCACAAAGTTCTAAAACTATTTTGTGCTAAAAATACCTTGTGCCGACTTCGCGCTAAAAGACCTCCTCTCTAACTTTTGATGGGATGCTGAGTAAATCCCTGCTGGTCAGCAATAACCAAAACTTCCGCTGGAAAGAAGAAAATGACTTTACGCTAAAACTAATCTCATCGGAACTTGCGCTAAAATGTGCCATCACCAACTTAGTCGGTTGACTCTAAAAATTTTGTAAGGTCAGGAAGTAGCTAATCCTGTGCAAAGGTAATGAAGATTGTCCTGATCATTTAGCGCTGAACTTCCAACCGAATGACCTAAATGACTAACATAAGTCAGTCCCTCCTCAAATCCGCGTAGGTCAGTCAACTATGAAAACCACACAAAACCTTGTAAACACATAAACATTGAAAGACTCATTGGTCGGATAGACCCGATTTCCCTGCTGAGGTCGGTAGACCTCAAAAGTAGCGCTTTTCTGCCTGAAGGTCCATTGACCTTGAAATCAGCGTAAATTGAACAAATGACTATTTTCGATGAATTTTCAAAAGGAGAAGTGTTTGATAAAATGTGATAATGACTACAAATGACAAATGATGATGTTTTGCATGTTTCAAATGGGATTTTTGCAATTTTGAAATGTTTATTACATGCATTAATGCTGAATTGTTTAAAGTTAGATTATGAAAGAGATGCAATGATAATAAATGTCATATTTCTATTCTTTTAAGAGCATGTTAGTAAATTAGCGGATCCATTATAGCTTCATTGGTTTTGACATGGTTGAGAATCTGGTGGTCTACTTGATATTCATAGAACTTAAACTTAAGAGTTAGTAAAAATATCTCAAGTTATCAAGCTTATAAGGTCTAGTCCTGTAGGTTAGATGACTGTACAAGCTTAAATCATGAGTTACAAACTCAAAGGCATCCCTCCAGAGACCAAGATTCATACTGGATGGAGTGATATAGGAGATATAGATCTGGGTCACATAGACCTAGATGATTTCAGTCTTAGAATCTTTGGTCCAAATCGAACACCCAAGGCAAAGAAAGTGAAAGATAGTGGGATTGCACGAGCTGATGGCTTCCCTACATCTATTTAGTGTGCTGAAATTATAGTCACTTGTGCAGATAGATATAACATCATGACCAGAACAATCCAAACTGTCAATGGAGATATCTTAGCTGACTTAAGTCCACCCTCCTTGGCCAAAACTTTTGACATCCCATGGCACACAATGATGACCATGCCAAATAATGCAGAATCAGAGGCCACATACAACAAGGATGAAAGTAGATGTAGGAAGCATATGAATGAAAATTTGGCAAAGAGCAAAAGGTCTGCCATGAGTAAATTCTGTCAAGTACTATACAAAAGTGACTTCCATGATGAAATAGGGGATTTGGTAACCTTCTTGAGTAGAATATATGGATTGCCTACAACCTCAACCTTTGAAGGGTGGATGTTTGTCATAGTTGAAGAGATACTAAAAGGAACTAAGTTCCATTGGTCACAGATTCTCAGTGATAACATTTCATGAGGCATTTATCAACTTCAAATAAAAAAGATTCTTTAGATGGACATCTTATGTCGTCTATGCATTGGCATCAAGAAATCATTATGTTGGGTTGTCCAAAGTAGCAAAAGTTGGGAATGATGAATAGACCCAAGTCAAAGTATATGAGTGCTATCTACAGCTCACATCGTCTCAATCCCTGATGCATTTTAAAAGGGTGAACAATGCTTTCACAATGTTTATAGCAAGATTGTTGTAAGGCAACACAACCTTGAGGATTTCTACCGAGGCCATGAATGAAATAACCAAATACGGAAGGTGGTACATCCAATTTGAAAAGTTCACATATCTAAGGGTACAAGGTTTCACTAGGATAGCTTATAGACTCCCTAGATATCTTGATGATAAGACAATGCTCTTGGAATTATCTAGGCAATTGATCCCTTGTGCTGAAAAACTCAAGTACTTGCATAGAACCAATGTCCAATTTCCCATCTGGTTGGGTAAAGGGAATTATGCATGTCCCTCATTAGCATCATCTGATCATTCAGATAAAGAACTTCAACTCCTCAACCTCCACTACTACAATGCAAGGGATCACTTTGATCCAAATAAGGTGATGGAGAGGATTGTAAGCAAAAAGTTGTTCCACAAGATGCATATAGAAGAATTTTGGGCCAACTGTATGGATGATTACAAGGTTATGAAGAAAGCTCATTCAAGGTTATCTTTAGCCTTCATAAGGAAATTTCACATCATTGCAGTACCAGATCAGTTGGAAGATGATGAAAATGTTATGGTCAGGGGAACTTGGGAGGTTCAATACCATCAACCAATCCCTCTACCAAATTGGGCCAATGCTGAGGAGAGTTCTCTTGACATCATAATGAAGGAGCCTGTTAGACTAAGCAAAGCATGGGTGAGAGGTCAGATGGATGCTTTGGAGAGACAAGGAGTGCAGCTCACATATATTGCATCAGAATCAGATAAAGAATCAGGAAGAGAAGAGGATGAACCAATAGACCTAACAAATGAGGCAGAACTAGCCCAAAGGTAGAAATCTGACAATGAAGAGCATATACCATTAGAAGACAAGGCTGAGGCACAAAAGAGTAAGAAAACCTTTGCAAAGCCATGTAAAAAGGATCAACCTCGTTCTACCAGGATGAGATCTTCAAAGAAAAGAGATGTACCCAGTAGCTCTGGAGAGGGTTCTAAGACCAAGAAAGTTAAGGTGAAGAAGGTCAGTGAGATTGTGGAAACTGCTGCCCCAACTCATGATGAGACTAACCTGCCAACCTCCCCATCTCCTTCTGCTCCAGATGTAAATATAGTTGTACTCTCCTCAATAGCTGTTGTTGATGCATCTATTTCTATTGCTTCCACTACTGCATCTCCTTCCATTGCTTCTACTACTGTACCTATGACCTCGACAACCATTGTTTAAGAGTTTGTCTCTGCTACCACTTCATCGTCTACTATTGTGTCAACTATTTCTTGCTCATTGGCAGTATCCTCTAGCACCCCTAGTAGTCCCATTTCATCTATTGTTGCCACCTCATGTTCCTCTACCACTACCACACCTTTACCTTCCATCTCTTCCACTCCATTATCTACCTCCACAACATTACCTCCCATTTCTACAATTCTTTCACCTCCTCTTCCTTTACCTTCACTATTTATTTCTTCGCCCATCATCATTTCCTCTATCTTACCAACCTCTTCCATCTCACCAACTCCGGGGTCGGTCATGCTTGCCAATTTGACACAAGTGAACTTGCCTTTAGTTGCAATGCCAATATCCTCTGCCATTCCTATCTCTCAAATGCCCATGGATCAAAATTCAACTTCCCTGGTTGTACCACTGCTGCCAGGAATTGACAAGGTATGTGCAGAATTGGGTTTACAAGAGCCAGAAATAGAAACATTGCCTGAATCAGATAAAGAAACATTTGTTGAGGTAAATAATGAAATCCCAAATGAATCCTTCGCTAAAGCAGTTAGTATTGAAGTGATTGATGTATCTGACAGTCCTCCAGAAAAGGATCAAACAAAAGAAGTCTTCAAATCAGCTCAGGAGAATATAATGGTAAACTGGAGAAACCTGGCCGATGAAGGAGATAAAGAAGTGGATAAAAATAAGGGGTCAGAACAAGAGCAGGGGTCACTGGAAGAGCCTACCAAAACTGACAGTGAGAATATCAATTAACTAAGTAAACTCTCTTCTTCAGCATCGGAGTGGTTACAAAACAGAGTGGCATACCCTGAGCCACAAGTAGAAATAATGCAATTAGATTTGAGCACAATCTTGTCACAGGCTTAAAGGCCAAAGAAACAAAAGAAAGCAAAGGTATAATCAAGAATCTATAAGGATGAGACAGGATCTACGATCACTGAAATAGTTGTCCCACCAACCAATATAAGTAGAGAGCAAGTTAGAGCGAGGGACTACGTTATCTCAATGGTTGATCTAGGACCAACTACCCGTGCTCAAAGAGTTGATGATTTTAAAGGGTCTATCATCTCAATCCTGGAGCAGTTGGATTAAGATGAGCTGTCAAAGAAAGAATTGAAACAATAGAATGAGGAACTCTGGACTTGCCTCTAGTTCTTGATTAAACCAGTTGATGCTGGTGGGGATATAAGGACAGTACCTACCTTCCTATCCATAGATGAAATCGCAAAGCTCGGTGAGATAAGAACCATGTCACAAGGGACTCATAAATGGTTAATTAGAGTATGTGAAAAAGGATGTGAAACCATTGATGCTGCTGCCCAAGCACATATGAAATTAGTTGAGCTTCATGAGAAGTGGAAGGATTTGTGAGAGGAGTGTGACTCTTTCGAAGAATATTATTCTGACATGTTTCCCAGAGTCAAGAGCATTAGAGATTTGCCTACACAGACTTTAGTGGTTGAGAATATTCTAACTGGAGACAAGTTATCAAAGGCTATTGAGTGGTATCAATAGTTGAAATTGAGAAAAGAAACCTTTGAGAACATAAAAGAAGCTTATAAGCCAACAGATAAAGAAATTCAGACATTGATCTATGATATTAATGATTCTTTAAGGGATTGCCTAGAAGAAGCTTACAATGACTATGCACCTTATGATGTTGAGAAATGCAAGAACAAATTGCATAAGGTCATTTTTGAAAATATTGAGCTAGATATGGAGGATAGGTTGGATAAAGTCAGTGACCTCAAGGTTGAATTCAATGCATTCCACAAGGCAGGGGCAGAAATAGAGAGAATATACAGTAGGTTCAGCCAAGAGTTGGAGATGTTTGAATATCAAGTCAACCATCTAAAGAATCTGGATCCCTTGGAGATCAATCTAGCACTTGAAGCATGGCTCAATTACCGCAACAAGCTGGTAGATGATGATAAAATTAATTTGGATGAGGAACCTTGATGTATTTTGATTATTTTGAGATGTAATCCTGTCATTGATATAAATTACTATATTTAGAGCAACATGTGACATTATTTTGTCTTTATTAGGCATTAAAAATGAGCTTTTTTATATATATTGAGTTGGGTAGTCAAAATGTCTAGATTCAATGTATCTGTGGGCTATTTTTTGTCTTTTTCATAAGAGACAAAATGTAATTCAGGATTTGCTGGGAGCTGTTGAAAATGCATTTATTGATGTAATCTAGACCATCGGTGTTGAGTTAATCTCCACCGTTCATTGAAAAACTTGGTATGCCGCTTTCCTATATAAAGGGCTGCCATTTCCACTATTTGTAAGAGAGAATTTGATGCCAAATTGTTGACATTCTGCCATTTAAAGTAATACAGAGCAAGTTTCTACAGTGTTTCTAAGAATTTGTGTGTTGTATTCCTTATTTGGTTTTCATGGTTCGCTTTCTTCTCTCCCATAATTAGTTAGTTTTGCTTTTATAATGTCCATGGTTTGCTGAAAGTATCTAATGAATACTCCATGTCCATACTTTTAGTTATTTACTGATGGTAGATAGCTGTACAAAGCTAGTCTGGGCTGATCACTTATGCTAAAGTTCAATTGCATTTCACAAGTTAAATTGCGCCATTCATTGGATATTTAACAAATGAATGTAATATGAAAATCTTTCGATTTCCATTGAAGATAGCATCATTTTCTGCAGTACTGTAACATCAATTTTTAGTTTGGTAACTCAGAGAACTGGTTAAGTTACAGAGTATTTGTCTACTTAAAGTAACCCATACATTGTGAATGTCACTTAGGATTTCTCTAAAACCCTAACCTCTTTTGCATTTTCTTTGAAAACTATTGTTAGATTAGGATTTCTAGCAGCATATTACATTGTCTTATCAGCTGAAAGTTATAAAGGGTTTATGTGTATTTGTTGTCCCAACTCTAAAAACTGTAGATTGCATGTAAGACCCCTTTTAGGCATAGCTAGAACATACCAACTAAGATATTCCAAGCAAGCTAAGACCTAGCTGTATATACCTTGGAGTAGTCTTACCTATGGTAGGATATTTTTAAAGAGAGGTGTGAAACCATCAATCACACCTGCATTATTGTGCGCTAAAACACTCATCAACATGAGCTTTTTCTTCTTCTACTTGACTATCTTCCTATTCAACTTTTTCTTCATTTACTGTAACAATAGGTTCATGTGATTCATAGCCACTCAAATCTGATATTCTTTCCCTGTCTTCATCAACCTTCACATTAGCACTCTTAATGATCTTTCTCAATCACTTATTGTAGCACTGAGAGGCCTTACTCTTAGTAGAGTCTCCAAGGAAAATTCCTTCATAACACCTAGCATCAAACTTGCCTAACTCTTCTTCTCTTCTGATATAACATTTGCTTCCAAAGACTTTGAATATTTCACAATAGGAATTCTTCCATACCACAATTCATAAGGAGTTTTAGTACCATTACCTTTGACTTGAATTGAATGTAGACAACACTATTTATAGCTTCTCTCCAATACACTTCTGGTAGGTTTGCTTCCTTCATCATTGACCTAGAAGCCTGTTGAACTGTCATGTTCTTTCTTCAACAACTCCATTCTGCTGAGGAGTCCTAAGAGCAGACATCTGTCTCTTTGTCCCATGTTCTTCATAGAAAATATTGAATTCATTTGATGTAAACTCACCTCCTCTATCAGACCTTAAGCATTAGATTCTCAATTCTAACTCATTCTCAACCATCACCTTGAGAGCTTTGAACTTGTCTAGGGCTTCTGATTTATCTTTTAAAAAAGTGACCCAAGTCATTCTAGAATAATCATTAATAAGCAACATAAAGTACATGTCTCCTTGCAAACTTCTTGTTCTTGTAGGACCACACAAATTTGTATGCACCAGCTCAAGCAATCCAGTAGAAAATTGTTCTTTACTCTTAAAACTTGTCCTTGTCTGTTTCCCCAATTGGCATTCCTTGAAAACAGTATTAGCAGGCTTCACAAGCTTAGGCAAATCTCTCACAGCTTGTATTGAACGTATCTTCACCAAGTTGTCAAAATTAATATGACACATCCTTCTATGCCACAACCAACTCTCATCTATCTGAGCCAACAAACAACAATCATTAGTTCCTCTCAAATGATAAACATTACCTCTAGTCTTCTTACCAGTAGTAATCACTATTCCAGATCTTTCCATGATCTTGCATCCATTATCCCTGAATCTTAGATCATACCCTTCGTCACACATCTGACCAACACTTAAAAAATTATGCTTTAAACCATTCACATATAGAACATCATTTGTATTGTGCTTTCCATCAAAAGAAATAGATCCTCTTCCACAAATATTACCAGTTGCATCATCTCCAAACCTAACCAGTCCTCCATCATACTTTTCCAAACTTACAAACTTACTTTTTTCATTGGTCATGTGATGTGAATATCCACTGTCAATAATCCATTCATCCTTATCTTTCTCAACCTGGCAGACAGACAAAGCACTCTCTTCCACTAGTTTTTCTTCCATCACACGGCTAGCAGGATTAGTAGACACTAGTTCTTCCTTGATAGCAATAAATAAGCATTCCTTTGCACTAGTATTATTGGACTCATCATCTATTACACCACCACCATCATCATCTCTAACATAATAGAATTTCTTTATAATCCTAGATCTACTTTCAAATTTCTTCTTGGCTTTCTCAATTCTCTTCGGACATCTAGAGGCATAGTGACCAATCTTACCACAAGTAAAACATTTGAATGGTAATTTGACTTTGAACTTACCGGTACCTCTTTGTATTCTATCCACATAGTTGGCTTTAATCTCATCAAGGTCATCATCTGGTTCCACAACATACTTCTTAGATCTTGAGGTCTTCTCTGAAGTACTGGCTTTGAAAGCAGTCCCAGTCTTCGGTAGAGCATCACCGAACTCTCTCATCTCAAATGCAGTGAACTTTCCAAGCAACTGATCCTTTGTAATCTTGTTCACACTCATAAGTTCTTCAATTACAGACACCTTGTGACCATAGGATTTAGGAAATGACCTAAGCATATTTAGCACAACCTCATTCTCATCAATAGTTTCTCCAAGACCTTTGATTCCATTGACAATTTCATCAACTTTTTGCATGTAGATTGTTATGTTCTCATCATCACTCATCTTCAGAGCTTCAAACCTCGCCCTCAGGTTTTGTATTTTGGCACTCTTTACAGAATCATCTCCTTCATATAAAATTTTCAACTTATCCTAGATCTCATGTGCAATTTCCAGATCCATAACTTTCACTAACTCAGTGTTAGATAAGGCATTTAATAGAGCATCTCTAGATTTTCCATTTAACTCATACTGTTTGACTTCATCTTCAGATGATGGACCATTTTGAGGAACAGTATACTTTGTATCTGCCATCTTCCAAACACTATAACCAAGAGAAATGAGATGACTTTTCATCTGTACCTTCCAGAGAGCATAATTTGTTTCATCAAACTACGAAGATTCCTTCTTGTGCGCCATCCTAGATCTACCTCAATCTGTTAGGCTTTCTTCCAAGGAACCCTCGCTCTGATACCAATTGTTAAAATGCACAAGACAACCGAGAGGGGGGGTGAATTAGTTGTTACCAAAACTTAACTTTTCATAAGCATCAACACATCAACTACTTAATCACTGTTATTATGATTTAACCATGAAAGCATGAAATCATAAACTTAAGCACATCCACACATTCAACACATGAGACACCATATTTTTTACGTGGAAAACCCAATGAGGGAAAAACCATGGTAAGGATTAACTCACAATATAAATGATATATAAAAGTTATAACAGGGCTCACTGTCGGAGGCTCACTGCCTGGAATGCTCACTACAAAAGAAGGGGCTCAGTGCCAAGAGAAGAGGCTCACTGTCTGAAGTAGAAGAAGATAGTTACAATGAGAATGAATCTCACAGCAACTAGGGATCTACCACAAACTCAACTGAATCTTTTGCAACCTCTCTACATCAAAAATATATTCTTTTCTGCTCACTTTCACACTCACAAACTTATCTGGATCACACTTGTGACAAATGATGTTTCTCATGCAGCCATTTCATCTATCTCAACAACTTCGCTAGATTTCCAAATCATCTAATTCATATTTATACATTCGCAATCTTGGAAACAATCTTCAAGGTCGGCACAAACAACAAACTTAACCAATATTCAAAATAGGTCCAGACCTAAACATTCCCATGGTGGAAAGGAATGAATGTTGACCACATTGTGCCTTAGCAAGGACTCAAATGCAATCTTCCATGCAAAAACACGCTATCATAAACTCCAAAGCATAATCTCAAGTAGTGAAAATAACCAGGTCAGTGAAAACTAGTGTTAACACTAAGACCTTTAGGAGCACGCTTCATCCATGATCTGAATTACACTTTGCAGACCAATCAAAAAGAAGGAACACGATCTAGAAAGCATCCACAAGCATGTTACAATCACCAAGAACTTCGCACAACCCCCAAACATTCTATCCTGAAGATTCTTCAAACCAGACCACTTAAACATTACTGTCAACCACTGTCACAAAGAAAAGATCGCTTGCGGAGCACCAAATCATGAACCATTTCAACTGAAGACACATAACATCATCCTAGACTTAATTCTAGAACTGTAAACTATAAAACTTAAATGCGAAGAGATGCGGAGCAGAATATATTCTCCCTATCACCATTGAATACTTAGAAAAATAGTTTTTACTCTGGTGAACAGAACTCACTCAAATCTTCACACCAGAGGCTCAAACTTGAGACATAGAAACTATAGTTACCCCTTAACATAACTTTCAAACCATAGACAAAGATATTCAATCTACAGGATATACGGAGAAAAATACTGCACTGTTCAGGGAGATAGAACAATTTTGCAAATGCACTAACTTCTCAAACACTTGCTCAAACTCATCCACATAACTTCCTTAGATGTTGACCTTAGGTGTTGACATCAATGAAAACACTTACTACTCATACTTGCAACAATTCTCATCCTTATTTTCTACTTCTTTCATCTTTATCCTTATTGACTATTATTACTGCTCATACTTGCAACAATTCTCATCCTTATTTTCTACTTCTTTCATCTTTATCCTTATCGACTATTATTTCATTTGGTACCCATCTATCTAAGAAAAGTTCCAATTCATCAAAAGAATATTTATTGTGATGTAATAAAAAACCATGAAAGAGTTGCACCTTTTAATCTATTTTGAAATAGTAAGACCCACAATTTGTTTTGATAATAAACCCATTTGAATTGAAACCATGCTATACTAATGCATTACTACTTCCATAAAATATATGAACCTCCATAAAATTAGGGTTTTAATTTTTTTTTGTTAATACTCTTTTTCTACTTAGATTTAAAAAGGAAATAATATAAAAAGGTAAATTTAAATATTTCTTTCACTTGCAAAAAAACATAATGTGATTTCTTCACCCATAATGCATAATATGGGTTTTTCCTAAAAATTATGTGTAAAAGATTTCTAAAAATTTAAATCACATGGTTAACTTCAGATTGCCAAATTTCCCTTGATACTACTTGAAATATTTAATGTGACCACTTTTTAGAAAGGTCTAAGAAAAATAATTTATCTAGACTTTCCTTTTTGAAGACCTATGTGAGGCACATGATCCTCTACAAGAAATTTGGCCACAAATAGAAAAAAACAGCAACAAATTCCACCCACTTTGCCCTAAAAAGTGTTGGGATAAGTTTTCATTAACTTTACAATCCTAACCATTTTCATGTGTCTCCAAAGTTCTTGGAAAGTGTTCTCAAATACAGAGACAACTTGAGAGATAAAATATTATTTAATTATATCATTTGGACATGTAGTTACTTCCTATGTGGTAGGACTCACTATGGGCACCAACTTTGGAAGTGGAGCCCATGAAGACTTGGAGTTGACTTCTTGAAGTCTATCTTGACTTGATGATACTTCCTAGGAGGTGGGACCCATCTTGGGCACCCACGGAGTTTTCTTTTTTGTTTGCATGAGTGGATAATGTTGATATACTTTATATGGATATGATGTGGGAGTTAACAATGGACTTAGAAATGCATGATACTTGCATGTTGCTTGCCTGAGCTTGTATGAGCTTACATGTTGTTGCATATTGCTTGCATGGACTTGCATGTTGTTGCATGTTACTTGCATGGACTTGCATGTGCTTCCATGTTGTTGCATGTACTTATATGGAGTTGAATGTGTCTTGCATGTCACTCTAACTTAGATTCACCTTTGCATGACTCTTGCATGATGTTAGAGGTTGTTGAATGACTCTTGCATGATACAAACATGTTGTTATAGATTTAGATTGAGGACATCAATTATGCATTTTGTTTGCATGACATTGGTGTGTTGGAGCACTTTAGTTAATTGAATTAGATTGGGACAACTTGGGTGCCCATCTTGATACTTTTAGTTGTGCTTTGTTATTGTCACTTAACACTTTAGTTGACTAAGTTTGAATGGGACTACTTGGGCGCCCATGTTTGAGACTTGCAATTAATAGATGATTTCCTACTATGTAGCTTTGAAGTTCACTATATTGGGCACTTGGTTTTTCAATGAGGATTTTTGTCATGTTATTGGATACAACTGATTGTATTTTGAGATCCATGGCTTCTATATAACGATGCCTTGAGTTGGTATAAATTATGACAGGTTTTTGAAGTTGAAGGAGTAACAAAGTGCTACCAGAATTTAGAGAGGATTAAATATTAAATGTAAATTTGATTAAAAGATTTAATACAAGCATAACATCTCTTTGGAAATTGAAACTCGTTATTCTAAATTTCAGATTTGAACACACATAATTAAAGTTTTATAGAAGAAGTTTCACCTTGATTTTCAACAAAAAAGGCTTTGATAGAAAATGTTAAAACCTAATTAAAAATAATAGAAATGCTCCAAGGTATTTAGAATATATATCAAACCCTTGAGGTAGGGAAAAACCATACAATGCACTCCTTATAGGAGGGAAGCCACTTCACACTATATCTCAATATGAGATCTAGACAATACTTTTTATATATCTCATATAACTCTCTTGCCCTTATTATATACTAGTCAACTACCTACCACTGCCACTTACCCACACATGTGGGATAAATGCTTTTATTTTGATTAACTAGTGTGATGACTTACAAAGTATATGCACCCTAATTCTATATTTACTACTACTTAATACACTATAATATCATATCCCTAGGTTGATGCAGGACCATCTAGTGGTGTAAGGGCAATCTTGCATCACCCAAAAAAATAATTTTCTTTCCCATTTCCTTCAAATTTGGGATTTTTGGATACCCATTTGCTTGAATAATGATTCAGAACATTCAAAGTTCTCAAAAATTCTAAAGATAACCAAGACTTACTATTTTTAGTAATCCTATATTAGAGAAGCGGTTGAGCCTGAAATTTTTTCCAAAGCTTCGAAATAGTCAAATAAGCATTCTTGGTAAGTTTCAGGCTAGGGGCACACACATATTTCAAGATATTAAAGGCTTCATCCAACAAAGTTTCAAACTCAAAATTGAGGGCCTTAGAAGCCATGGAAAGGGCTGAAACTTGTAGATCTTATAGATCTAATGAAAGTATGGTGTAGATCACTTCACTAGCTTTCCAATGGTATATAATAATTGAAATTCCAATGATCAGATCTAAAGTTATGGCTCCTGGAAGTTGTGCTATCCATTTTTCCAATTTTAAAATTCAAAAATTCTTCTTGGGCGGGAGCAAGGACAGTGGGGATCATTTTGGTGCTCAAATCTGACATTGGGGAGAATGTGTATTTATAGTCTATCTTTCAGCTCTGAAACGCAGTGAGGTAAAGGGAGAAAAGTGGGGAATCATGAAAAGGAGGGAAAATAGAAACCCTAGAAGATTGGAAGCTACAGAAGGCATAAGGTTCTAGAATCCCGAGGAAGGGAGCTATAATGTGTTGTAGCCTATTGGGAATTTCATCCTATCATGTAATTATGATCTATGTGATGTAATTTTTTTTCTAGTTTAATAAAAAATATTCCTATTTTCTGTGAGCAATTTGTGTTGTTGTGTGTTCTGAGATTTACCTCCCTCATCAAGTGGTATCAGAGAAAGGGTTCTTGAGTGTGTAGACAGATCACTAACCATGAGGTAGTTTGCACCAAGACCTGAGGTTGTGGGTTTGCTGTTGAGATCAAAATGCCTCCACGAAGAAACCATGGTGGGAGAAATGCTTTGATGGAAGAGGGTTTTAGAGCCCTACAGAGGCAAATCGAAGCATTGCAAGAGGAGTTTTGAAGAGGGTTTTAGCCAAGAATAAGAGAAGAAAGAGAAGATGAAGATGAAGAAGAAGAGTCCTCTGAGGAAGAACAGGATGGTGCAGGAGATCTTGTGGAAGTTAGGTTGTTGAGGGCCATTGCAAAGATTGGAAAGAGGACTCGGATCGAAGTTTCTACCTATTCTAGAGATCTGAATCTGAAAGAGCTTATTGATTGGATCAATGATATGGAAGAATATTTTGAGTATGAAGATGTGGAGGATCCAGAATGGGTCAAGTTTGCAAAAATGAAGTTGAAGGGCCATGCCAGTATTTGGTGGAAGGAGGTCTAGTTGGAGAGGAATAGAAGAGGAAAATGAAAGATTACCGGATGGGATCAGATGGTGGACAAACTAAAGAAGTAGTTCATTCCTACGGACTATGAGTTGGAGTTGTTGAAGAAGCTAAAATGATTGAAGCAAGGTAACAAGTCTATCAAGGAGTATACAAAAGAGTTTAATAAGATTAATATTAGGATAGGCCATGCAGAGGCCAACAGGGAGAAGGTAGCCCATTACATTAATGGGTTGAGGCTAAGTATTCAAGAGGAGCTGAGCCTGGTTAGAATGACCACCATAGAAGATTTGTACTAGTTTTCCTTGAAGGTGAAAGAGAAGCTGAATAAAAGATTCGAAAGCAAGCAAAAAGGAAGAGGTCAAGGCAGAAGGATTGCTGGAAGATCCTATGGAAGCCAAAATGAAGATCAAAAGAAAAGTGAAGAAGTTGGCACCAGCCAAAATCAAAGAGGAGATAATGCCTACTGCCCTCGTGATCAAAATAATGGTGAGCAAAGAGGAAGAGGAAGAGGCCGACCTGGTCAAGGACCTAGAAGAGGAGGTTTCAGAGGAACCTATTTCCAATGTGGAGAAGAAGGACATCGAGCATACAAGTGTCTGTAACATCAAGGAAGGACAAATAGAAGACCTGAAGGTAATGCACGAGTTGCACATGTAGATGAAGATGCACAGTCTGAGCATTCTGAAGATACTGAAAGGGGAGAAACCCTAGTTGTCAGAAGAACCTTGTTGAATGAGGAGAAAGAACCAAATCAGAGGAAGAGTTTATTCCACACAAGGTGCAAGTGTGAAGGTAAGTGTTGTGATATTATTATTGATAGTGGAAGCACTGATAATCTTGTCTCAGAGGAGATGGTTAACAAGTTGAAGTTGACAAGGAGAAGGCATCCACATCCATACCGGATTGCATGGTTATAGAAGGACCATAGAGCTTTGGTCAATGAGCAGTGTTTAGTCAAGTTCAAGATTGGAGACTACCATGATGAGGTGCTGTGTGACATCATACCGATGGATGCATGCCATATGCTATTGGGAAGGTCATGGAAGTATGATAGGTGTGTTATCCATGAGGGCCATGCAAATACCTATTCCCTAACAAAGGATGGAGTTTGTCATAAGTTGAAGCCCTTGAAGGAAGTGGAAGAAACAATATGTAGTACTGTCATAATTTGATTGGTAGATGGTAAGAAATTTTTGGAGGGTATGAAGCTCAAGTGTTGTTGCTTCGTGTTGATTCGTAAGATCAGCCAGGAGAAATTTGAAGAGGTACTAGAAGAAGTCTTAGATCTATTGGAAGAATTTTAGGATATTGTCTCTGATAATGTACCAAAAGGTTTACCACCAGTGAGGAAGATAAGTCACCAAATGGATTTGATACTAGGAGCTAGTTTGTTGAATAAGGAAGCCCATAGAATGACTCCTGCAAAGAATGAGGAGTTGAACAGACAAGTTCACAAGATGTTAAGGAAGTGACTGATAAGGGAGAGTCTAAGTCCATGTGTAGTACCTGTAGTACTAACATCAAAGAAGGATGGAGAATGGAGGATGTGTATAGATTCTCAAGCCATCAACAAAATCACGATCAAGTACATATTTCCATTCCCCAGAATGGATGACATAATGGATTGCATGAGTGGAGCCAAGTACTTCACGAAGGTAGATTTGAAGAGCAGATATCACCAAATCTGGATCTGAGAAGGAGATGAGTGGAAGACATCTTTCAAGAGAAATGAAGGTTTGTACAAATGGTTAGTCATGCCATTTGGTTTAACCAATGCACTGAGCACATTCATGTGGCTTATGAATGAGGTATCAAAAGAATTTTTGGGAAAATTTATTATTGTTTTGATATTCAGTAAGTCTTTGGAAGAGCCTCTGATGCATGTCCAAAGAGTTTTTGAGAAGCTAAGGGAGGAGAAGTTGTTGATCAATTTGAAGAAATGCAGTTTTGTGAAAAAGGAGTTGGTGTACCTAGGATTTGTTGTCTCAGCTGAAGGTCTTAAGATGGACCCAAAGAAAGTGAGGGCTATCATCGAATGGCTGACCACAAGGAGTGCTACAGAGGTAAGGTCCTTTCATGGTTTGGCAAGTTTTTATAGGAAGTTTATCAAGAGTTTCAGTAGCATTTGTGCACCCCTAACTAAAACAAAGAGAGGGGATAGAAAAGAGTTTAGATGGATGATAGGGGCAGACAAGGGTTTTGAGATGTTGAAGAAGAAGGTCACAGAGCAACCTATTTTGGCACTTCTATATTTCAACAAGTTATTCTAGGTTTATTGTGATGCTAGTGGTAGTGCTATAAGAGTTATTTTGAGTCAAGAAGGTAAGCCCATTGCATATTTTAGTGAAAAGTTGAGTGATGCCAAGAAAATGTATTCTGTTTATGATCAGCAATTTTATGCTATAGTTTAGAATTTCAAAAAATGGAGACATTATTTATTTCCAAAAGAATTTGTTTTGTATACTAATCATCAGGATTGCAATATCTGACTAGCCAAGGAAAGTTAAATCAAAGGCATTTAAAATGGGTTGAGTTTTTGAAAAGTTACACTTTTCTTTTGAAGGATAGGAGTAGGAAGTCAAAAAGAGTTGTAGATGCCTTAAGCAGAAGGATAAATTTATTGACAGAGATGAAGATAAAGGTTGTTGGGTTCAGTTAACAGAAGAATTTGTACCTTGAAGATCTAGACTTTGCAGAGGCCTCAAAAGCTTGTTTGGAGCTTGTTACTCTTGATAGGACAAGATGATTGAATTACATAATCGAAGATGGTATGTTGTTCGGAGGAAGCTAGTTTTGCATTCCATAGAGTTCCATGAGAGAGAACTTGATTAAGGAGAAGCATAGTGGAGGGTAAGCAGGACACTTTGTTTGAGATAAGACTATTGCTCTTGTTAATGAAAATTATTACTGGCCACAGTTACACGAGTATGTGAAGAAATTTGTGCAAAGTTGCAGAGTATGTCAGATGTCCAAAGGAGTGATTCAGAATACAGGGCTATATTAGCTATTACCTATACCAAAGAGGGCATGGGATGATATCAACATGGATTTTGTTCTTGGTTTGCCCAGGACACAGAGAGGACATGATTCTATTTTTGTGGTGGTTGACAGGTTTTCAAAAATAGCACATTTAATTCCATGTCACAAAACTAGTGATGCTGTTCACATTGCAGAGTTGCTTTTTAGGGAGGTGGTTAGACTACATGGTCTACCAAGGAGTATAGTTTCAGATCAATTTTGTTGGGTATTTTTGGAGGACCTTATGGAAGAAGTTAAGGACTGACTTGAAGTTTAGTTCTGCGCATCATCCGTAGACTGATGGATAGACAGAAGTAGTGAATCAAAGTTTGGGCAACTTGCTAAGATGCTTAGTAGGAGATAAGCCCAAGGGATGGGATTTGATGCTACCATAGGTAGAATTTGCTTACAACAATTCTGTCAATAGGAATACTGGTAAATCCCCATTCTAGGTTGTATATGGGAGTAGTCTAAGGAATGTTTATGAGTTGAGGAAGATGGACAAGGGAGAAAAGAGCACTGTCGATGCTGAAGACTTTGAAGAACACCTGATGAACTTGAACAAATAGGTAAGGAAGCATATTAATAAGATGAATACTCTGTACAAAGAAAAGGCAGACCAGAAGTAGAGGTTTAAGGAATTCAAGGTCGGAGATGAAGTTAAGGTTCTTCTGAGAAAAGAAAGGTTCCCAATGGGGACATATAATAAGTTGAAGATGAAAAAATTTGGACCTTGCAGGATCCTAAAGAGGCATGATTCAGGAAATGCATATGAGGTAGAGCTGCTGAGTGGAATCAACATTTCCCCTGTGTTCAATATTGCTAATTTAATAGAGTATCATGAAGGTGGCACAGAGGATGAACCAACAAAAGCATAGTGGAATATTTCGGCACCTACTTCAGAGAAGGAGGAGATAGACGAAATCTTGGATAGCCATGTGGGATGAAGTACCAGGAATTGACAATATGAAGAATATTTGGTTAAGTGGAAAGGAAGGCCTGTTGAAGATTGTTCCTGGTTGTCTAAGGTAGAGGTTGACTATTTGGGTTTTCCCCAAACACCTGAGATGTGACAAGGTCACTTCTCAAACTACACTGGGTGTCTGATGTAGGAGCATCCAGTCGTGTAAGGGCAATCTTACATCACCCAAAAAAAAGATTTTCTTTTCTATTTCTTTTAGATTTGGAATTTTTGGATACCATTTGCTTGAATAATGATTCATAACCTTCAAAGTTCTCAAAAAGGCTAAAGATACTGGGACTTACTATTTTTAGTAACCCTATATCAAAGAAGTTGTTGAGCCCAAAATTTTTCCCAAAGCTTCAAAATAGTCAAATAAGCATTCTTGGTAAGTTTTAGCCTAGGGGCATGCCCAAATTTCAAGATATTAAAGATTTCATCCAACAAAGTTTCAAACACAAAATTGAGGGCCTTAGAAGCCCCAAAAAGGGATGAAAGTTGTAGATCTTATAGATCTGACAAAAGCATGGTGTAGATCGCTTTGCAAGCTTTCCAATAGTACATAATAATTGAAAATCCAATGGTCGGATCTAAAGTTATGGTTCCAAGAAGTTACGCTATCTAGTTTTCCAATTTAAAAATTTAAAAATTCTTCTTGGGAGGGAGCAGGGATAGTGGGGCTCATTTTGCCGCTCAAAGCTAACATTGGGGAGAATGTGTATTTATAGCCTATCTTTTAGCTCTGGAAGGCAACAAAGGTAAAGTGAGAAAAGTGGGGAATCGTGAAAAGGAGGGAAAATAGAAACCCTAGCAGATTGGAAGCTATAGAAGGCATAAGGTTCCAAAATCCTGAGGAAGGGAGCTATAATGTGTTGCAGCCTGTTGGGAATTTCATCCTATAATGTAATTTTGATCTAAGCAATGTAATTTGTTTTCTAGTATAATAAAGGAACATTCCTATTTTCTGTGAGCAATATGTGTTGTGTGTTCTGAGATTTACCTCCCTCATCAAGTGGTATTAGAGCAAGGGTTCCTGAGTGTGTAGATAGATTGCCAACCGTGAGGTAGTTTGCACCAGGACCTGAGGTTGTGGGTGTGCTGTTGAGATCAAACTACCTCCATGAATAAACTATGGTGGGAGAAATGCTTTGACAGATGTTTTAGAGCCCTACAGAGGCAAATCGATGCATTGTAAGAGGAGCTGTGAAGAGGGTTTGAGACAAGAATAAGAGAAGAAAGCAAAGATGAAGCTGAATAAGAAGAGTCCTCTGAGGAAGAACTGGATGGTGCATGAGATCCTGCTAAAGTTAGGTTGTTGAGAGCCATTTCAAAGATCTAAAAGAGCCCTAGGATCAAATTTTCTACCTATTCTGAAGATCTGAATCTGAAAGAGCTTATTGATTTGATCAATGATATGGAAGAATACTTTGAGTATGAAAATGTGGAGGATCTAGAATGGGTCAAGTTTGCAAAAATGAAGTTGAAGGGCCATGCCATTATTTGGTGGAAGGAGGTCTAGTTGGAGAAGAATAGAAGAGGAAAAGGAAAGATTACCAGATAGGATTGGATGGTGGACAAACTAAAGAAGCAGTTCATTCTTGTGGACTATGAATTGGAGTTGTTAAAGAAGTTGCAAGGATTGAAGCAAGGTAACAAGTCTGTCAAGGAGTATACAAAAGAGTTTTATAAGATTACTATTAGCATGGGCCATGCAGAGGCCAACAAGGAGAAGATAGCACGTTACATTAATGGGTTGAGGCCAAGTATTCAAAAGGAGCTGAGCCTGGTTAGAATGACCACCATAGAAGATGCACACAAGTTTTTCCTAAAGGTGGAAGAGAAGCTGAATAAAATATTCGAAAGCAAGCAAAGAGAAAGAGTTCAAGGCGGAAGGACTGCTGGAAGATCCTATGGAAGCCAAATGAAGATCAAAAGAAAAGTGAAGAAGCTAGCACCAGTTGAAATCAAAGAGGAGATAATGCCTATTGCCATCGTGACACAAATAATGGTGAGCAAAGAGGAAGAGGCCAACTTGGGAAAGGACCTAGAAGAGGAGGTTTCAGAGGAACTTGTTTCCAATGTGGAGAATAAGGACATCAAGCATACGAGTGTCTGTAACATCAAGGAAGTACAAATAGAAGACCTAAAGGTAATGCACGAGTTACACATGTAGATGAAGATGCACAATCTGAGCATTCTTAAAATGCTGAAAGGGGAGAAAGCCTAGTTGTCAGAAGAACCTTGTTGAATGAGGAGAAAGAAACAGATCAGAGGAAGAGTTTATTCCATGTAAGGTGCAAGTGTGAAGGTAAGTGTTGTGATATTATTATTGATAGTGGAAGCACTGATAATCTTGTCTCAGAGGAAATGGTTAACAAGTTGAAGTTGACAAGGAGAAGGCATCCACATCCATATCAGATTGCATGGTTGCAAAAGGACCATAGAGCTTTGGGCAATGAGCAGTGTTTTGTCAAGTTCAATATTGGAGACTACCATGATGAGGTGTTGTGTGACATCATACCGATGGATGTGTGCTTTATGCTATTGGGAAGGCCATGGCAACATGATAGGTGTACTATCCATGATGGCCATGCAAATACCTATTCCCTAACAAAGGATGGAGTTCGTCATAAGTTGATGCCCTTGAAGGAAGTGGAAGAAAAGGTATGTAGTACTGCCAAAATTTTCTTAGTAGATGATAGGAAATTTTTGGAGGGTATGAAACATGAGCGTCATTGCTTTGTGTTGATTCCTAAGATTAGCCAGGATAAATGTGAACAGGTACCAATAGAAGTCTCATATTTTTTGGAAGAATTTCAAGATATTGTCTCTGATAATGTACTAGAAGGTTTACCACTAGTGAGGAACATAAGTCACCAAATGGATTTGATACTAGGACCTAGTTTGCTGAATAAGGTAACCCATAGAATGACTCCTGCAAAGAATGAGGAGCTGTACAGACAAGTTCACGAGTGTTAAGGAAAGGACTGATAAGGGAGAGTGTAAGTCCATGTACAGTACCTGCAGTACTAGCACCAAAGAAGGATGGAGAATGGAGGATGTGTATAGATTCTTGAGTCATCAACAAGATCACGATCAAGTACATATTTCCATTGCCCAGAATGGATGACATAATGGATTGCCTAAGTGTAGCCAAGTACTTCACGAAGGTATATTTGAAGAGCTGATATCACCAAATCCGGATCTGAGAAGGAGATGAGTGGAAGATAGCTTTCAAGAGAAATGAAGGTTTTTACGAATGGTTAGTCATGCCATTTGGTTTAACCAATGCACTGAGCACATTCATGCGACTCATGAACAAAGTATTGAAAGAATTTTTAGGAAAAATTGTTATTGTTTTGATATCCAGTAAGCCTTTGGAAGAGCATTTGATGCATGTCTAAAGAGTTTTTGAGAAGATAAGGGAGAAGAAGTTGTTGATCAATCTAAAGAAATTTAGTTTTGTGAAAAAACAGTTGGTGTACCTAGGATTTGTTGTCTCGGCTGAAGGTCTTAAGATGGACCTAGAGAAAGTGAGGGCTATAATCAAATGGCCGACCCCAAGGAGTGCTACAGAGGCAAGGTCCTTTCATGGTTTGGCAAGTTTTTATAGGAAGTTCATCAAGAGTTTCAGTAGCATTTGTACACCCCTAACCGAAACAATGAGAGGGGATAGAAAAGAGTTTAGATGGATGACAAGGGTAGACAATGGTTTTGAGATGTTGAAGAAGAAGGTCACGAAGCACCCTGTTTTGGCACTTCTAAATTTCAACAAGGTATTCTAGGTTGATTGTGATGCTAAAGGTAGTGCTATAGGAGCTATTTTGAGTCAAGAAGGTAAGCCCATTGCCTATTTCAGTGAAAAGTTGAATGATGCCAAGAAAAAGTATTATGTTTATGATCAAGAGTTTTATGCTATAGTTCAGAATTTGAAGAAATGGAGACATTATTTATTGCCAAAAGAATTTGTTTTGTATATTGATCGTCAAGCTTTGCAATATCTGAATAGCCAAGGAAGGTTAAATCAAAGGCATTTAAAATAGGTTGAGTTTTTGTAGAGTTATACTTTTGTTTTGAAGCACAGTAGTGGGAAGTCAAATAGAGTTGCAGATGCCTTAAGCAGAAGGCAAAATTTATTGATAGAGATGAAGATAGAGGTTGTTGGGTTCAGTGAACTCATGAGTTTGTACCTTGAGGATCCAGACTTTGCAAAGGCTTGGAAAGCTTGTTTGGAACCTGTTACTCTGGATAGGACAAGATGGTTGGATTACATAATTCAAGATGGTATGTTGTTCAGAGGAAGCCAGTTGTGCATTCCAAGGAGTTCCATGAGAGAGAACCTAATTAAGGAGAAGCATAGTGGAGGGTTGGTAGGACACTTTGGTCGAGATAAGACCATTGCTCTTGTTAATGAAAATTATTACTGGCCACAGTTGCACTAGGATGCAAAGAAATTTGTACAAATTTATAGAGTATGCCAAATGGCTAAAGGTGTGAGTTAGAATATGGGAGCTATATCATCCATTACTTGTACTAGAGAGGCCATGGGACAATATCAGCATATATTTTATTCTTGGTTTTTCGAGGACACGGAGAGGACATGATTCTATTTTTGTGGTGGTTGACAGGGTTTCAAAAATGGCATATTTCATTCTATGTCACAAAACTAGTGATATTGTTCACATTGCAGAGTTGTTTTTCATGGAGGTGGTTAGACTACATGGTCTACCAAGGAGTATAGTTTTAGATAGAGATACCAAGTTTGTTGGGTATTTCTGGAGGACCTAATGGAAGAAGTTGAGGACTGAGTTGAAGTTTAGTTCTACGCATCATCCGTAGACTGATGGACAGACAGAAGTAGTGACTCGAAGTTTGGGCAACTTGTTGAGATGCTTAGTAGGAGATAAGTCCAAGGGATGGGATTTGATTCTACCACAGGTAGAATTTTCTTACAACAATTCTTTCAATAGGAATATTGGTAAATCCCCATTCTAGATTGTATATGGGAGTATTCCAAGGAATGCTTATGAGTTGAGGAAGATGGAAAAGGGAGAAAGTAGCAGTGTCGATGCTGAAGACTTTGCAGAACACCTGAAGAACTTGCATGAAGAGGTAAGGAAGCATATTAATAAGATGAATACTCTGTACAAAGAAAAGACAGACTAGAAGAAGAGGTTTAAGGAATTCAAGGTCAGAGATGAAGTTATGGTTCATCTGAGAAAAGAAAGGTTCCCAATGGGGACATATAATAAGTTGAAGATGAAAAAATTTGGACCTTGCAGGATCCTAAAGATGCATGATTCATGAAATGCATATAATGTAGAGCTGCCAAGTGGAATCAACATTTCCCCTATGTTCAACATTGTTGATTTAATAGAGTATCATGAAGGTGGCACAGAGGATGAACCAACAAAAGAATAGTGGAATATTCTAGCACCTACTTCAGAGGAGGAGATAGAAGAAATCTTAGATAGCTGTGGGACGAAGTACTAGGAATCGACAATATGAAGAATATCTGGTTAAGTGGAAAGGAAGGCCTGTTGAAGATTCTTCCTAGTTGTATAAGGTAGAGGTTGATCATTTGGGTTTTCCCTGAACACCTGAGATGTGACAGGGTCACTTCTCAAACTACCCTAGGTGTCTATTGTAGGAGCATGCAATGGTGTAAGGGCAATCTTGCATCACCCCAAAAAATGATTTTCTTTTCTATTTCTTTTAGATTTGGGATTTTTGGATACCCATTTTCTTGAATAATGATTTAGAACCTTCAAAGTTCTCAAAAAGGCTAAAGATCCCAAGGCTTACTATTTTTAGTAACCCTATATTAGAGAAGTAGTTGAGCCTAAAATTTTTCCCAAAGCTTCGAAATAGTCAAATAAGCATTCTTGGTAAGTTTCAGCCTAGGGACATGCCCAGATTTCAAGATATTAAAGATTTCATCCAATGAAGTTTCAAACTCAAAATTATTGGCCTTAGAAGCCCCCAGAAAGGGCTAAAAGTTACAGATCTTACAAATTTGACGAAAGCATGGTGTAGACCTCTTCGTCAAATCCAATGGTCGGATCTAAAGTTATGGCTCCCGGAAGTTGTGCTATCCAGTTTTCCAATTTTAAAATTAAAAAATTCTTCGTGGGCGGGAGCAAGGATAGTGGGGCTCATTTTGGTGCTCAAAGCTGACATTGGGGAAAATGTGTACATTTATAGCCTATCTTTTAGCTCCGGAAGGTAGCAGAGGTAAAGGGAGAAAAGTGGGGAATCCTAAAAAGGAGGGACAATAGAAACCCTAGCAGATTGGAAGCTATAGAAGGCATAAGGTTCCAAAATCCTGAGGAAGGGACCTGTAATGTGTTGCAGCCTATTGGGAATTTCATCCTATAATGTAATTTTGATCTATGTGATCTATAATTTGTTATCTAGTTTAATAAAAGAACATTCCTATTTTCTGTGAGCAATCTGTGTTGTTGTGTGTTCTGAGATTTACCTCCCTCATCGTAGGTGCATTATAGTTACCAAATCATTCCTCCTTCATCGGTTTGACTCCCATAACTTCTCATGTCTTGGTTATCAAAATTGTTCTAGGCCATCATTGGCTTGGCCACCCAAACCTCTTATTAAACTTTGGATCACATTCACTATCTTGGCTACAAAATGTCTCATTCTCTTGGTTATTTTTTTTTTATCACAACTACGAACATAACCCCACTTGATCTAAAGGAAATAATTTAAAAATTTCAAGCTTCTCATGCAGTTACTATTTCTATGAGAAGCTAGCTTGAGATGGGATAATTCCTCTAACATCCTTTGTTCTCCAACCTCTTCTATGACCTTGTTAGATTTATCCATTGATTGCATCATGAGAGTCTTTCAAAACCTTATTAGCACATGCATGAAAATTTCCCTAGAGCATAAGCACTAAGTTTCTAGCCATCTGTAAAAAGTAGAAAAATAATGGGTGTTGGTTTCAATCTATAATGCACCTTTACAATGAACTACAATAAACTTAGATATCCTAAGTGAAAAATTAAAAAAAAAATCTTTACTTATATCTCAATGCAACATATCAAAGACACTTTATGCTTATACATCATAGAAAAGCACTATAATTATAATTAAAAAATAAGGGGAAGGGACTTGAACTAATAACCACCCACTTCAAGATTTATGTTTTAACAAACTCTTATACATGATCATCATTGCATTGTTTTGCAACATTTTTAACATGTTCAAAAACTCATTGAATATCTTTAAAATGAAGTTTTATATGCAAGTGATAAAATTGAAACCAACGAAGACTTTTATAAAAGAAATTGAAGTGAAAAATGAGACACTAGTATTTATCAAGTTTTACTGCTACACCTTTGTATCACCAACATAAATGAGATGCCATTTTTTATTACTTTCTCACTATTGCACCTTTATATATTTAGAAACTCTCTGAAATGAATATTCACCTTATACTGTGAAAGCCTATGTTGGAAGAGAAAGCCACTACCCAGAGATGGAATTGATTGGTTGGGCCAATACTTTCAACAAGAAATTTAATGCACATTTTGGTTGATAAGATGGGGATCATCCAACCAGGATCATCCAACTATACACTGATAACAAAACATTTTGTTTATCAATAGTCAAACTACTAAAAAGCAATGATATTAAATAATGTTTTCCATTATTTAAACACCTATAATCTAGATTAAATCTATATAAAATAATAATAGGAATTATATTTGCAAGTGACAAAAATGAACATGCATAAATATATTATATTTGGGCTGATTTTACAATGCCAAATATAGTCTTATAAAGCCATTTCTTTTCAATCATCTGGGTAACTATTAAATATCCATCAATATCTAAAAACCACTCAAATTACAAAATATTAAACTAACAAAATGATGAAACATAACTAGAAACTAACTATATGGTAGGATTTCCAATACAAGCTTGCACATGTCTTGCACCCTTTAAACTTAAACCAAGTCAATAATCAAAAGTACATTTTGATCCATAAAATAAGAATTATTTGTCATTTTTAAATATGAATAAGGTAAAAAAGTTACTATTGACTATTTAATATTAAAACTGGTAACATTTAAGTAAAAAGTACATAGATAAAAATTTAACCATATTACAAACATTAAAAACAAGACAAAAAGAAAACAAAATAACTTTATAATTTTATTTTTTAACATCATTATAATTTTCTATAGAATTTTTGTTTTATTTTATTTTTTGTTGAGCAAATTGGAGTATAAAATAATAAATATGAAACATAGTCAAAACAAAAATACTATAGAAAATTATAGTGAAACTAAAACAAAAATGCTATAGAAAATTATATATCACATCATTGTTGTCAAATAGAAAGAGTAAGGCTATAATTATCAAATTCATTTTTTGGGTTCTCTAATTGTTGAAAAACTTTTGGATTTTAATGATAAACTTAAAACTCTAGAATCATATAATATTGCAACACAAATTAGTTATGAAGAAATTAGAGATAATCAACATAATACTAAACTAACATAGTAAACAATCAAATAACAACAACAACATTTATGTGGTAAAACTCTAGCAATAAGTCAAAGAAACATCCATGAGGCAAAGTATCAATATTCTTATTGTTCAAAGAAAATTACAATTCTCACGCAGTTGCAATTACAATTACATTATCTTTCAAAGGCTACAAAGATATATAATATCTTCAACATAACTGCTACCATCAAATTTAGAAAAAAGTAGATTTTCCTTCCTTTAGGAAAAAAACTAGATTTAAAACAAAAGATAAGATTTTAAATCTTTCTTTGAAAGACAAGATTATGATTTCTTTTCAAGATAAAATTTTGCTTTCTTTGCTTTATCTTGTTGTCACAAATCCAACAATCTTCACCTTGACAACAATTTACCTGATACTTTGTTCATGCCCATTCATCACCTTTTCTGCAAGCCAAGAGAAGCCAAACACCACCTCAGCTTTTTTAATTGTATTGGTTTTGTAAACATGTCTACACAATTTTATTGCGTATGGACTTTCTCAAGAGCTACTCCACCTCCATCAATAACTTGTCTTAAAAAATGATATTTAGTTTCGATATGCTTGGTCCTGCTATGATAAGCTGGATTTATAGCCAAATGAAGAGCACTCTGACTATCACAGAATACATTCACCTTATCCTGCATTTTTCCAAACTCACCCAAAAGACCCTTTAACCAAATTGCTTCTTTACATGCATGTGAGATAGCCATATATTCTACCTCGGTAGTGGACAAAGCACCTATTTATTGAAGCTTTGACATCCAACAAACATGTCCTCCTACAAGAGTAAAGACATAACCTGAGGTAGATCTCCTTTTGTCGAAATCACCTACAAAATCTGAATCAAAATATCCACAAACCAAATCACTGCAACCATTAAAGGTAATACAGAAATCACTTGTGCCTCTAAGATAGTGAAGCACCCATTTCACTTCTGCCTAATGCTCTTTACCTGGATTTTCCATGTATCTACTAACAACACCAACTGCATGTGAAATATCTAGTCTTGTACATACCATTGAACATACATTAAACTTCCTACTATGCTAGCATATGGTACACAAGACATATAATTCTTGTCCTTTATTACTAGGACATAAAATTGAAGAAAGCTTAAGATGAGAAGCCAAAGGGATATTTACTTGATTCACATTCTTCATACTGAATCTCATGAGAATCTTCTCCACATACTTCTATTGTGATAACCAAATTTTACCATTTTTCCTATCTCTGTGTATCTCCATGCCAAAAATTTGTTTTGTTGCTCCTAGATCCTTCATATCAAATGTCCTAGCCAACTAAGCCTTTAACCTACTGATCTCTACCATGCTTTTTCTTTCTACAAGCATATCGTCAATGTATAACACCAAGATAATGAATAAACCAATGTCCAAACTTTTCAAGTAAACACAATGGTCATACTCACTTCTTGTAAAATTATGGCTCACCATGAAGGAATCAAACTTCTTGTACCATTGTCTGGGTGATTGCTTCAAGCCCCGTACAATGACTTCCTAAGTTTGCAAACAAATCTTCTTTGTGATCCTGAACAAACCCTTAGACTGGTTGTTCTATATATATCTTCTTCCAAATCTCCATGTAAAAATGTTGTTTTAACATCTAGCTGCTCTAACTCTAAATCAAGTAAAGCAACTAGTGCTAATACTAATCGAATAAAAACAAGCTTAACAATTGGTGAAAAAATTTCATGGAAATCAATACCTTCCTTTTGAGAATACCCTTTTCCTACTAGTCTTGCTTTGTACCTTTCAACTTTATCATCAACATCTTTCTTCAGTTTGTAGATCTATTTGCAACCAATAATTTTTCTACCCTTTAAGAGTTCTACCAAGTCCCATGTTTTATTCTTCTCTAAGGTATCCATTGCTTCTTTCATTGCTACTTTCCATTTAGCACTTTCAATATCATCCATCACTTCCTGATAACAACTAGGTTCCCCATCATTAGAAATCAAAGCAATAGATAAACTATAATCATAATACTTTTTAGGAGGATTTATGACCTGTGTAGATCTCCTTAGAGTTGATTGTGGCATTTCCACATTTTCCTGTATATTTTCTGCATCTTCATCTTCACCTTCAGAAGCTTCGTCTTGCTCCCCTTTTTCTGAAGATGGCTGAGTTTCCAATTGAATTTGTTGATTTTGTGGTACTTGTTCATGTTTTATTTCAACTTCTACTATGTCTGATTTTATGACAGGAGATTCATCAAAAACTGCATATCTACTAATGATGATTTTGTGGGCAGTAGGATCCCACAATCTATATCCCTTAACTCCATCACCATAACCAAAAAAGATACTTTTTGATTTGGGGTCCAACTTAGAATGTTGATCTTTTGAAATAATAGCATAAGCATCACAACCAAATTTTTTTAGATTTGAGTAATCACAAGAATTACCTTTCCATACCTCTTCAGGAATCTTACAGTCTATTGTAATTGATGGTGACCCATTTACCAAATTGCATACTATATTGACTGCTTTTGCCCACAACTCTTGCTCCAACTTGGTATTACTGAGCATGCTCCTTGCTCTCTCTAGAAGAGTCTTGTTCATGCGTTCAACAACACCATTTTGTTGAGGAGTGTAAACTGTGGTTTTAAGCCTTTCGATCCTAACTTCCTTGCAATAATTTTCAAATTCCAAAGATGTGAACTCACCTCCATTATTTGTTCTTAAACACTTGAGTGACTTGCCAATATTTTTTTTAACCAAAGCTCTAAAATGCTTAAAAACATTAAACACATCAACTTTCCTTTTAATAATATAGACCCACACCTTTCTAGAGTAATCATCTATAAATGTCACAAAATATGATGATCCTCCAAATGAAATTGTAGGGGATGGTCCTCAAACATCTAAATGAATATAATCTAGGATACCCTTAATTGTATAACTCCTTGTTTTAAACTTCTATCTAAATTGCTTTCCAAAGACACAATATTTGCAGAAATTCAAATTCAGTGATTTTAAATCTAAAAGTAACTTACGGTTTACTAAGACCTTTATCCCTTTCTCACTCATATGGCCCTATCACTGATACCATAAATGAGTAGATTCATTTACTTTTTCAGATAGCACCATTGCTTCACTTATTTCAGTACTCCCATATAACTTGTAAAGGTTCCAATCTTTGTAGCCTTCATTACCACCATAATGCCCTTGAACACTTTCAGTGCTCCACCTTGACATGTAAATTTATAACCTCCAGAATCTAAAACTCCCAAGGAAATTAAATTCTTTTTAAGTTCTGGTACATGTCTTACTTTTGTCAAAGTCCTCACAATACCATCAAACATTTAAATCTTAATGCTCCCAACCCCAACAATTTTACAAGAAACATTGTTTCTCATAAGAACAACACCGCCATTAGTAGTTTGGTAAGAAGAAAACCAACTTCTATGTGGACACATGTGATACGAAGCACCAAAATCTAATAACCATTCCTCATGATATTGTGAGATATTACAAACAGATAGTACTTCGTCAACTATACCTGAACTTGTTTCAACCAAATTTGCTTCCTTTTTGAAGTCATTATTGTCTTCTTTCCTTTTCCAACAATCTTTCTTGAGATGCCCAAATTTGTTGCAGTACCAACATTTTCCCTTACTCTTTTTGCCTTTTGACTTAGATTTTGATGTACCTCTCGAATTCTCCCCCTTTTCTGTGGATCGACCTCTAGCCACCATTGCTTCTAGTGTGGAGGTTTATATATTAGATTTCTTCTGCACCTCCTTAGACAACAAAGCTCCCACAATAGAATAAAATTAAAGGGTGTCAGTTGTGCTAACGCTAATGGAAGTGATTAAGTGATTCCAAGTTTCAGGCAATGAACACAATAAGGTAACTAGTCTGAATCATCTTCAATTTTTACACCCATACTAGTTAATTGGCACATAAGAGTATTGAAACATTTAAATGATCAACAATTTTGACACCTTCCTTGATTCACAAACTGTACAAATGCTTCTTCAAGTAAATTTTGTTTGTCAAAGATTTTGTCATATAAAGGCTCTCCATTCTACTCCATAAGTTTGGTGTTGTTTCCTCTCCAACAATATTGAAAATAACATCATCTGCCAAACACAACCGAATTGTGTTAAGAGCTCTTGTATCTAGATCTTCCTAGTCCTCATCAGTCATATTCGTAGGTTTCTTTGACTTTCCTACCAATGCCTTGTGAAATCCTTATTGCACCAACATATCATGCATCTTGAGCTTCCACAACTCAAAATTATTCTTCCCATTGAATTTCTCTACCTTCACCATTTGATGCTGCAGAACAAACACCAAATACTAACACAATCGTTGCAAAATAAAAGCTTTGACACCACTTGTTGAAAAACTTTTGGATTTTAATGATAAACTTAAAACTCCAGAATCATATAATATTGTAGCACAAATTAGTTACGAAGAAATTAGAGATAATCAACAGAATAATAAACTAACAGAATAAACGATCAAAGAACAACAACATTTACATGGTAAAACCCCAACAATATGCCATAGAAACATCCACTGGGCAATGTATCAGTATTCTTATTGTTCAAAGAAAAAATACAATCCTCATGCAACTGCAATTACAATTACATTGCCTTTCAAAGGCTACAAAGATATATAGTATCTTCAATACAACTGCCACGTCAAATTTAGAAGAAAGTAGATTTTCCTTCCTTTAAGAAAAAACTAAATTTAAAACATTCTTTACTTTATCTTATTGTCACAAATCAAACACTAATGACTCTTCAATTTCACTAGAATTTTGTGAGGCCACGGAGGCGATGGGGACATTGATGGCAGTATGCAGCTCAAAGTTGTACTGGACCAACTGTCATATACAAACTGGGCTCTACTTCCAGCTGTTGACATAGGTACTGGTGGAGACGTCTCCACAGTAAAGCAACATTATTAAAAGTTTCCGGTCTTGAAGAACAGAATACAGAACATTACTGTAATTACCTAAAACAAGAATCAATAAAAGCCCAATCTCATTGATTTGAACTGCTGTGGTGGAGAGTCACCGCTTTAAATGTAGGGTCCACCTTGAACCACCATTTTATGAAGCACCTTATCTTTCAAACATAAAAGTTACAGTGTGAGCATTTGGCTCAATCAATAGAGATGCTTGACTAGCATAAAACCATTAAAATTTCATTTTCAATGGATAGAAGCAAAAAAGAATTTCAATTTTTGAAAATGAAACTTTAATATTAAAGGGTGTGGAAAGACTTGACACACAACCTATTAGGCGAGACAAATAAGATTTCATTTCACATTCTATACTTCTTTACCAAACTGTGAGGCTGCTTCTACTTTATTGCAGCAAAGGAAAATTGAATGTTCAAAACAATAAGCTCACTCGATCACTCTCATTATTCTCCTTTTTCTGCAATGGCCATCAATTCTCTTTTGGGTTTTATGTTGTTACTATTCTTATACACAAGCCTTCTGCACTGCTGTTATAATGTACATCCAGTAGAAGCTGCTGCAGCAACAATAATAGATCCACAAGAAGGTAATTAAATGTCTTAATGCTTATGAATTTGGTATTCCTTCATCCAAAATTAACTGCCTGTTATATTGAATATGAGCTTTTCACAGTTCATGAAATTGAATTCTTAGCTTTCTGTTCATAGAAAAGTCTTTTAGTCTGTTTTATTGGTTTAGTGCCTAATTCATCCAGTTCAAGCCATTTGTAATTTATTTGTATATTTCTTTCTTCTGTCTTTGAACAGTTAAAGCACTGAAAATTATAGCAAACAAGCTGCAAAATAGAAAGTGGGACTTTAGTGAAGATCCTTGCAGTGGAAAGGGCAGCTGGAATGTCAGCCAGGAAAAAAGCAACAAAAATATGGTGATCTGTAATTATACCTCAGAGGAAGCCAAATTTCACCACGTTACCCATATGTATGTAAATTTTCCTCTCTTCTTTTCTTTTAAAAAAATTTCTGCCCTGTTTTAGTTCTCCTTACCCTTAGAGAATTTTTTAAAGTAGAATGAAATAATTGGATGGTTGGTTGCAGATTTCTCAAGCGTCAGAACCTGTCCGGGGTGGTTCCAGCAGAGCTAGCCAATCTCACATACCTTGAAGAAATGTATGTAATAAATACCTTCTTTTACTAATGTTTTGACAATATGTTTTGTGTGAGTTTTTATTAAGAGGTAAATGCCTTCCAATTCTGACCTAGGAGAGCCTAAAAATTTAATTACTTAAAATAAAAATCTTATCAGGGGCTGCAGTTTGGTGTTTTGGTCCAATTTATATGTACATTTCCCTCTTGTCATGTATTTGTCACCCATTGAACTAACGCGGTCCCTCAATTTTTTAATTTTTTTCATTGCACGTTCTACCAATCCTTTCATTCCAACTTGTTCCATAGTTTTTCAGAATGAAATTTAACTCAAGGTTTGGAATTTTAATTTATAAATTGTAAAAAAATAGTGGTGGTGATCCTTTGCATAGGATCGTTTTTGAGGCCGTGTCCTAAATCACCCTAAAAAGCGAAATCGAGATTGATGTGAGATTCCACCTACTACCTAAGGCTCAATTTTCCAGACGTGCAAGGTACAGATTCAATCCTTGGAGCTCGGAGTGCATTTACACCGTCCGTATAACATTTCTGCCACGAAATTTGAGCATCTTTAGTCTATGTTTTTGGGTAATGGACGCTACTTAAATGTCATCCATTTCAATGTTCAAACAGTCAATAGTAATTTTACATCTCAATATTCTCAATTGCGCATCGGTGAAACATGCTTTCCAATTGCCTCCTAGTCTGGCTGACAAACCACGAGAAGTTTTCGGGGCAATTAACTTCATTTGCCTCCACTATCTCGATATGACGCCCAGCCCCTCTTCTATGGCTCTTCCTATGCTATTCCCCCCAGCAGATTTGTCCTCTCCCGAGGCTTAATTCAGTGTCTCGTTTTCTTTAGTGGTATCTTTTTGTTATGTTTAATGGTGGTCGCACTATTTTACCCTCTCGATTGGGTACTTCAACTTGTTTGTATTTTGGGTTTTTTTTGGGGATTTCTTGCTACTATCTGTAATCATCTTTTATTTTAATGGTATGGGTGATCTTGTCACCTTTTTTTAAAAATAAAAAATAAAAATAAAATGCCAACACTTAGTAATAAGAAATCTTTTTATATTCTTTTGACCACATTTCACTCTGAACAATTTCATCCAACCAACCTATACACTGACAATATATTACTCCTATTATTCTTCTAAGAGATAATATTCTTCTCAACCTCCTTAATAATCAAATATATTTCATTTGTAAGGAAAGCAAGCCTTACTAATGTATCGTCTCAGGATGCAAGTAGTATATTTCTATGTAGCAAGCCTCAACTAGGTTTCAATCAGAGTTAATCTTTGATCATAGAAATAAATACATGTATTATTCATATTTAATTTTTAAATCATATTTATTATTTGATCTTTAATTGATTTGAAGATCTTTGTGTTTTGCTTAGTAGCTACTTCAAATGTGTGAGCTTTCACGTTTGATGTCTAGTCTCTATATGCATGGATCTCCTTTCTAGATTCATGTTCATGCATTGCACCTAGGTTGACTTGCATTCCATTAGTCATCACATAAGCATATTATCTAAAGTATGTATGCTTGTTTATTTATCAAAAGCCTCATATTTCACATGTTGACACCTACATTTAAAGGGAATTATCTTGCAAATATAAGCATGGTTACCACCTACATGTTTATTTGTCATCTAGTCTACCATCATGCATCCTCTCATGGGACATAACATGATATAAATATGATCAAACTTAGTGACCCTCATTGCTTTTATAATTTCACACCTTTGCATAATTTGGAGCTCAAATGGATTAAAATAAAATTAGGACATGCTATAATTTTAGATTGAGAAATTGTAATGGTCTAGAAATATTAAATTTCAAGGGGAAAACTTTTGATTTATTTGAATTTGTGGTTTAATATGATCGAATGTAACAAGTTCGTTCGTCTATGCTACCTTCTCATTGATTGGTCTTTTCCATTTGTCGATGAATCAATTTGTATTGGGAATGCTTGTTTATTTTAGATCAGATGGGGAAATACACTGCACTTAGATGGAGATTTCTCTAGTGCATTTGATGCACCGCTCCATTATAAATAAGGTTTGAATGGATCAAACACCATTGTTTCACGGGAATGATCTTGAGACATAAAAAATTACATGCATTCTATGTCATGTTCCTTTTACAAAAGTTTTTATAGAGTGAGTTTCAACACAACAGGCTCCTATCCTCTTTGGATTCCATGTACACATTTTATATCTATTACTTTACCTCAATTTCAATTCAAAATTTATCAAATTCATATACATATCCAAACTTATAATTATATTGATTACCTTATTTAATTTATTATTCTAACTATCTATTATAAAAGATATTTTATTTCTTCTACAAATAAAAAACAAATAAACATAAACCTAATTTCTAAATGTTATAATTGAAAAAATTTAAACCTCTGAAACTATTGTGTAATAATAATACATCTTATATCCCACCGTCTTTGGCGGGTTTGACATGTGCCCATTCATTAATTTTCCTTTCTTATAAGAATATAACATGAAAGATGTGTGGACATGGGAGGGTGTTAAAGCAGTTGTTTGAAGGTATGAAATATAAAATTAAAAAAGACAATTTGTCTACATACTCCTCTTTAAGAATGTAGAATATAATTTTTAATATGAAATAACCCACGATGCACTTTCCTTGCTCAATATAATATAGAGCTTCAAGTACAATGATATGACCTCTCAAGAAAATCAAGAAATTTTGTAACGAATTCCTCCCAACTTTGAATATCATCTAATGGATTTAATTTTAAGGTATGGTTTGAATTTGTAGATGATATTGTAATGATCTTGAGACCTAAAAAATGGTGTGCATTCTATGTCATGGGAGCCCACTGTATTCAATATTTTAGATTGAGAATTCCTAATGGTCTAAAAATATGAAATTTGAAGGGAGAAAAATTTGATTTGTTTGAATTTGTAGATGATATAGGAATGATCTTGAGACCTAAAAAATGGCATGCATTCTATGTCATGGGAGCCCGTTGTGTTCAATCTCACTTTGGCAAAAAATTTGTAAAAGGAACATGACATACAATGCACACCATTTTTGCAAAATCCATCCAAGAAGCAACCCTCATGGAAAACTAACAAATACCTATAGAGAAGGAAAAAATATCAATTTCTCAAAATTTTTATTTTGTCAAATATAAAAAATGTATATAAGCATGCTATATTTAAAAAAGGCACGGAGAGTGGTTTAATACTAAGCACCCATTTATCTCTCTCTCTCTCTCACACTATCTCTTCCTTTCTCTCCCTCTTTATCTCTTTATATCTTTCTCTTTATCTCTCTATCTTTATCACCCTCCCCCTTCTCTCTCACACACTTCCTCACTCTGAGATCTCTCTCTCTCTCTCTCTCTCTCTCTCTCTCTCTCTCTCTCTCCCTATATTTTTCTCATGTTTCTCTCTCCTTATGTTTTCAAAATGACACTCTAAAAAGACTATTGGTGCATCAGAGAGATTCCCAAAGAATAAGTCAATACTCTTGTATAGAGTTATGATGCCCCTATTCTTTTCTTCATCACTTGTAATGAAATAAAAATATTGTTTTCAAACACAAGCAAGTAAATGAAACCATTAATTATATAATTATATTAATAATACATATAAATAATAACAAATACCAACACTTAGTAACAAAAAATCTCATCCAATCAACCTATACAATGACAATAATAAATAGTAGTTTCTTCTCTCCCTGAACACCTTTCTTTATCAATCTACGAAAGTGGACATTGGTACCTCCAATTTGTAGAATGTTAGTGTCACTGTTGGGTGTTGGAATTGGTAGACGTTCTGCAGCAACAAGGCACAACTTTCTATAGTGCGAAAGTGAAGTATTTTTACAAATTCTTTTGTTATGCCAAGTTATTGAGATCGCCGGGTACACTAAAGGATCGATACAAAGAAGAAGATGATGAAGAAAGTTTGGTCATCAAAAATTTCATGCTTTGCCTTGTAGTGCAAAGTCCAGAAAGTGTTAACGATCTTTTGCCACTGTTTGAAGGAGTGATGATATTGCTCTGTCTAGGTATTGCGGTTTTCTTATGGAGCTTCTGTGTTGCCATGATGGGGTTTGTAGCTCAAGTGATGATGCGCTCGAGGCAACAATGTCACTTGAGAAGTTGTCGTGGGACAAAATGACCCTTGTACTTTATAAAACTGAAAAGTTGTCAATGTCAGAGAAATAGAATGTGCGGTCACCCTTCTGCATCATTTTCAACCATCGATGGGAAAAATTAGGGGCTTCATCTCATATAGGAATGCCTTCGGCGTAATTATAATGTTAGTTAAAAATAAAAATTATTATAATGTTATATTTTAGAAGTTTAAATATCAATATTAATATTAATATTAGAGGGCTATGGCCTTTTCAAAAGCCCTACCTTATAAAAATAAATAAATGTTACTTTAAAATATAATTTAATAAAAAGTAAGACATAAAGAAAATAATGTCATATGGCAACTTGGATATTCCACCAAGTAGAGACCTTGTTTTCTCCTCCCTTAGACAATTTAACAATAGAAATTTGCCAATTATAACTTTGATTATTTGATTATAATGTATTATACTAGATATATGTTATGATATTTCTTTGAAAAGGTTGTTCACCTCTACTTATACTTATGTCCAAAAGCTTGATCATATTGAGAAACATGTTTGGAGGCTTGCTTAGAGGCAAAATCTTGAAGACCTTAGCTTGTCTTGATAATGCTTCAAGCCCGTAATCTTATGTACTACGTATAATGATAAAAATGTATCTACAAATGCTAAAGATAATGCTTCATACTACTTTAATTTAATGCTTATTTCATGCAAGTACTTGATAGTTCTTCTTTGTTAATTTTTTGTGATCATTGTTAAACACACTAGGATATTGAGAGGGGGGGTGAATTAGTGTCTAAAGAACTTCAAGTCCTCCTGAGTAGATTAAAACTTAAGTATTGAACAACATTAATATAAACATGAAAGAATAACATAATGCACATCAACACATGACACCGAATATACATGGAAAACCCAAGAAAGGAAAAACCACGGTGAGGATTGACTCACAATATATGAAGCTCAAAATTACAACTTTGTTTTAGGGCTACAACCCAAGGAAGCTACTACTCCCTACTAATTTTGTTTTAGGGCTACAACCCAAGGAAGCTACTACTCCCTGAAAACTTTGCTTTAGGGTCACTCCCAAGGAAGCTACAAGTCCCTGCTAACTTTGCTTTAGGGCTATAATCCAATGAAACAACTACTCCCTGAACTAAGAATGAAATTAGGAAAAAATATAGCATGACAGTCCTTCTACTGTCTGAAAACTAACATTGAAGCTCACACCTTTGATGATTGTGATTCTACCTCTTCACACTTACTTTTGATGATTGGATTAGTTAGGTATACTTTGCTTTAGGGCTACAACCCAAGGAAGCAACTCCTCCCTGAACTGAGAATGAAATCAGAAAAAATTACAGCATGATAGTCCTACTGTCTGAAAACTGACATTGAAGCTCACACCTTTGATGATTGTGATTCTACCTCTTCACACTTTCTTCTGGTGATTGGATTAGTTAGGCACACTCTTCACTTCCCTCCTATCAAAAAAATATCTTCAAGATGAATCGGGATAGCCTCTAACTCTTCTGCTCTTTCTCCTTCAGTTGCACATTATATTGCATGTTATATTCATAATCTACTCTTTACACATTCATATTTTTATCTTCGCAATCATACTTCACCTAGATCCACTAGGTCCACAATATATACAAGATATTACATTGATTTCATTACAAGTCAGCCAATACAATAAGAATATTACATTTTACAAGTCAGCCAAAGATGAAACATGCATAGAACAAGTCCTATCATGAACTACACGCCACTCTAGAAGGAAACACATGCTTTGCGGATCCTAATACATGCTTAGTCTAGTTCTAAACAGTCTTCACAACATCATTCTTCAAGGAATAACATCCACATGCTTCACAAATTTGAATTAGGTTGCCCTTAAGCAAGAATACATGAAGCTTGTAGCACAACAATCATTTGAACTTGGCGGTACTCATGAATGATTGAACATTGCTTTCTCTTCTTCTAGATGAGTCGGTAGGACCTATACAACATCTGTTGCAAGTATGTGCTATTTGGTGTTGTCATTGATGTCAACAAGCTTGTGTTGTCATTGGTGTCAATTGTGTCAAGAGTATGAGTTAAGAAATGATGCAAGAGTTTGAGTATTTTGTGTTGAGCAGAGATGTGGATATAAGGTATTGATGAAGGTGTTTTGGTTTCTTTGTAGAGATGTTGAAGATGGTAAGAATATGCTTCTGTTTGTTGGTTTCCAAGTTCTTTTGAGAAAATTTGATTAATTAAGGAAACAGTGTGTTGAAGATGTGTTCCGGCTTAACAGAGTTGTGATCGAGATTGCTCCGCATGTCTTCCTTATTGAATATCTGATTGTGTGGTTTGAATATATTGTTCAAAGGTGTTCAGAGATGCTATGTTCCAGATTTTATGCTCCGGTTCATTATGCAGAGAAAGTTGTGTTCACTAGTGTGTGGACTGTGCTTCTAGATTGTGCAGAGGTGTCCGCGAGAAACTGTTTTGCTCCGCATTTCTCTGCAGATTTGTTTTTGGCTTTACAATTTTGGATTTGTTCTTACAAGGCTTATATATTTCTTCAATTCAAGTGGTTAGTGGTTTGGTACTTCGCAAGTTCATTTCTTGAGTTGCAGTTGATGACAGAGTAGTCTAAGTGCTCAGGTGTGAACTTTCTTTAGGTGAAAGATGTTGCAAAGGAATTTGTTGGTTTTTAGGTGCATGTGGATGTTTCTAGATCATGTTCAAGCTTGGTGCATGTTCTGCATGTCATCTTTTGATCTTGAGGAAGCATGCACTTAAAAGTTCATAGTGTTAACACAAGTTTGGCTGACTTGGTTGTTTACACTAATTACGGTTGTGCTTCAGTGATTGTGAAATCGTGATGAAGCGTGTATGTATGGATTTAGGTCAATGCTAAGGTGTGATATGATCTGCCTTCATTCCTTTCCTCCATGAGAATGTTTTGGTCCAGACCTAATTTGAATTTTCTGGATTAAGATATGTTGCTGACCTTGGAGAATGATTTCAAGGTTGATGATGGTATAAGTAAGTGTCAATATTTCATGACTGGATGGATGCGTGATGGATATGATGTGTATGATGCGAATTTTATCAGTGTAGTAAGAGAATTCATGTGTTAGGCTACTAGATGCAATGAGCAGAAGGTGTCTACTATTTTTTAGTATTTCTATGAAGGTGTTGGTTGTGTTGTGGTGAATATTAAGCTTCATTGGAACTGAACTCTATGAATAGGTTAGATTTAATTATATCAGTTCATCCTTGGTAGTGAACCTTATCTTCTATCTCTTTATTCTAGATAGTGAGTCCTTTGGCAGCAAGCCTTTCATTCTTTCCTCTGGGCAGTGAGCCCTCTAGCAGTGAGCCTTTTGTAAAATTTGGTATTTCTACTACTTTATATTGTGAGCTAATCCTCACCATGGTTTTTCCCTTCTTGGGTTTTCCACATAAAATCTAGTGTTATCTTGTGTTTGGTGCTATTATGTTTCAGTTTCTGTTATCTTTTTTTCATGCTTAATCATCAAAACAAGTTTAAAGGTTAATGTGGATCTAAATGTTTGTGAGGGTATGAAGTTTATGATAAAACTGATTCACCCCCCTCTCAGTTGTCTTGTGCATTCAACAACATCTCCACATATTCCTTGAACTCTGCACAACAAGAAGATGACACATACCTTCAACATTCTCCAGTCGGCCAGACAGAGGAATAGCCTGGCAAAATCATTATTCCAGACCACAACTAGTTTTGGAGAGAGAAGAAAAACACCTTGCGGAGCAAATGGAGACAACACAAGAACATCAGGACCATCTTCCATCAATCTATGTACTATTTTATGCCATACCAAGTTGTCGCACATTATCATATGTCTTGAGAATAGATAGGCATCCAGAACTGTCTGTATCACAACTGTCATTTGAAAACTAAGCTTGTGGACTTCTAAAACACTTGAAACTCAAATTAATGCACTCATACACTACTGTGAACATATCCTCAAAACCGCATAGCCATATCTATCACTACGGAGGAATGCAGAGCATTCCAAACAGTCTTCTTCGTCACTTAATTCTACTAGAGCACAGACCAGAACTCTGTCTCTCATAACTTTTACAGCGAAGGGACAAATGTTCTAAATCTTTGGATTTAGCACCTTTACATCATACTAAACTTAACTTATGAACCACATGACTACATCTTCAAATGCAGAGGAATGTGGAGCATTTTGCTAGACAATCTTTAGGCAATTCTCTATGGCATAAACCTTCACCAACTTTCAGAGGCCAAAACCTTCATATAACAACACATACATCCTTAGCAACAACATGAAGGATCATACAATATACCACATGCCACAACATTATCTCCTCATCCTCAACATAGATTAATGTATCATCATTCATCTTAGTACTTCTAATTCCCATCTTAATTTTTCATCATTCATCTTAGTGCTTCTAATTCCTATCTTAATATTTCATCATGAAAACATCTTTCCTGACCAATAACTTGACTTGACATTGATCAGCATATGACATCCAACCATGAACATCAGGAACAACATTGCATATCACTTCTTTGCTAATCACAAGCATGCTTAGTACACCTTGTCTTGACATTAATCAGGCCATGACATCCAACCATGAACATCAGCAACCCACTATGAACCTTAGGAACATCATTGAATATCAACAACCCTAAACATAATTATCACCACTGTATCTTATTGCATCTCTGTATCTCATTGGTATATCATCATCACAAGCTGAGTGCTGGCCTCACTCTAAGTGTTGACATCAATGACAACACAATCACAACACATATTGCCAATAATCTCCCCCTTTGCGATTGATGGCAACACATACTCCCCCTTAGATGTACATTTCTCTCTCTCCCCTTTGAAATCAAGGACAAAGAGCAACTACTTCTCACCCTTAGGGCATAAATCTCTCCCCTTAAGGTGCACATTTTTTTCCTTTTCATTCTTCTCCCCTTTTGACATATACTTCTTGAAACAACTCAAGGCTTCCTCTGTTAATAGTAACCACTACCTACTCCTCCTGATAGGTAGCCACCATTAGTCTAGGGAAAATATATAGCATGAACTCCCCATGAATAGATGCACGACTATGCATCTACCAAGAAGAAGGAGGGGCAATTACCCCTAACCTCTGTCAGAGATCCTCAAAAGTGTCCTTTGCAAGTGATAAGGTCGTTATAGTAGTTGTTAATTCATCATCATTTAATTATCAATCCGGAGGTGTCTGGAGCAATCTGTGACAAGACTCTTAGTGTGGGGGTTTGGGAGTGGAATATGAATTGGGTGAATGGATGGTTTTGGGTGTATTGTGTAAGGTCCAGTTTACCTAACTTGCTGAAATAAACACACATGCGGGAAATAGAAACTACCTATTTTCTTGGAAAGAAACACACATGCTGTGAAGGAAACTATTCTAATTTCTTGGAAATAAACACACATGCTTTAAAGGAAACTATTCTAATTGCTTGGAAATGAACACACATGCTTTAAAGGAAACTATTGTAATTGCTGAAATAAAACTCAAAGGGAATTGCATCAATTGTCAAACTACAACAATGAAATACTCTGAATACAACAATGTTGTTTGAATAACAAATCTCTTTTAGTATTTTCAAAATTTAAAGGAGAAACCTGCAAGTGACATTATCTAAATAGTTATACAAAAAAGAAACACACAACATGAGATTAACATGCAGAGATGATAACAATGGACATGACACAATAAAAGTGCATGGAAATAGAATACCGAGAGATCTCCTCTGAGTTGGGGAAGTGGGCCTACTTTCTCAGTTGAAGATGATCCTCTGGAACTCAAACTATCTTCAGAAGAAATTCCCCTTCATTTGCATTCAACATAGTCCCAAAATGGGCATGGATACACGAGTGAAAACAAGGAGTTTTCCTCCAGCTGAAATACAATTTGGCTAAAAATTTGACTATAAACTAGAACTAACTAAGAGAGACTGATTGGCTCCTATTTATACACTTGAGCATTATTAAAAGAAATAACTATCTGAAATCCTAACAATAGCGAACTAGGATTTGAACCAGTTGCTTTATTTATTACATCAATAGTTCCTCTATGATTTACTTCAGATCAGAGGTTTGTATTAACTTAGTCATTAGCATGTTGAATGATTTCCTGGAATGGCACGGCACTGACGGTCAATTACTTTCAGTTGGCACAGACATTGATTGATAGCTACTTCAATTGTCACTCAAACAATGTGACATGTGGACTTGGATCTTAATAGGTTGCTTTCATTGGGGCATTGGTTGTATTTGCATTTCTGGACTCTTAAGTAGCCCTAGGATTATCTTTTAGTGGTCATCGACTCAAGGGGAGGATGGCTTTCTTGGTGTATAGCAGCATCTGGAGTTGTCTGGGGTTTAAGCTCTTCACAAGAAAAGGGGCTTTGGAGGGGTCCGGAGACCACTGGGAGGTTCACTGCTGTAATCCTTATGTAATCATACACAACTTATACAACAATTTCATAAGATATGCATTTGGAAATATAATTCAAGTAATTTAGCCAAGAGATTTTATTAAAAGGAAACAAGGACTAAAAATATATATAATCCAACCAAAAGACAAATATAATCATAATAATATATACATGCCGTTAATTTATATCAAAGTCTTTTAGAATAGAAAATATATAGAAATTGATGAGTCATATATTTGACTGATTGTCTCCCCCAACTTAGACTATGTCATGTCCTCATGGTGAAAGATGTATCATGTTTGCTTCATAAAATTTGGATAGGTTGGCAGCCATCCCATTGTGAAAGATGTGTAATTTGGAACTACAACACTGAGTTGTGGCATGTGAAGTGGCTATTCTCAGCGGCCACCTTAAATGTCTTTCTTTTCAAATCTAGAGCTGATGAAGTAATCATCGCTCCACTCCTTGTGAATTTATTTCCATTTACAATCATGATTACTTCCCCAATTAAGTAGTCATTCCCTTTTGTGGCATTTATTGAGAATGTTGTTGTTATTATGATCAGGTACTCATGTTTTATTGGAAAGTACACAAAATTTGTGGATAATCCCTCTGTTGCCACCTGTCTGTCCTCTAAATGATTATCACGCATGCAATATACTTTGGTGCTTGGATGGAAAAGAAGGAATGCATGTGGGGTGTTTGGGGGGACATGTGGAATATACATATATTACAACAATTATACAAGTTTTAAGGAAAAGAATATACCTATGTAAAGTACTCACCCTTAAGATAATTTCAACTTAACTTTTTAACAAATTTATTTTTGTGATGCAACATGACTTGGTGCCCAACAATACTTTGATAGTAGTGTCTATCTTCATTGGTATTCATCTGGATCTATCTGTAGCCGTCTACAGCTATCGGTAGCTATTCAGAGCTATTTGATACTTCATAATACAAAGACCTCCAGAAACTACAAAAAAGGAATTTTATTTGAAAGAAATGGGAATTTTGAATGAAAGATCGCCATCTCTGGTTTTCAATCTTTCTTCTAGATAAAGCCGCCATTTCTGGTTTTCAACTTTGTCCAATTTTTTTTTGATAGAAAAGGCCCCATTGCTAGTTTTCAACCCTTACTATTTTATTAGATCAACAATAATATTTTAGAGCATAATCCCCATGGAAGAAAGTGTTGCAAGTATGGGCCTAACCAGTGTTGTCATTGATGTCAACATACTCCTGTTGCATTGATGTCAAGGATTGAATGAGCTATGTGCTAAGGATATTGAGAAAATTAGTCCTATCAGAAGCATAGAAGAACAATGAAGACAGTAAAGCTCTATGAAGTGAAGATCCTAGCTAGATGAAGATTAGAGAATGCACATCAAAGGGTTTGTAGATATGTGTCTAAAGATGATCCAGTCAAGATTTGAGAGGTCCACATGAAGATTTGGAGAAGTTATGGCCATATGAGTAAAACTGGTTCTGGCAGCTATTCAGAGGTGATAAAGTGACACAAATAGGTCCGGTGAGATTCGAAAATGCAATATCTTGTTCTGTGGATTTGGTGGAATGTTTAGGAAGCCAATGTGAATTGACAACTCAATTGGTTTGTGGTCTGGAGGTCCACAAGCATTTATTCTAATATGACAGTGATAACAGACTGTGTTCTTGAGGTTCTAGATGAAGATGCGAATGATTTCAGTAAGCAGAAGTGGTGTGGATGTTCTTGATGATTCAGGCAAGCTTGTGGGGGTCTCTAGATTGTGTCCAGTTCGTGTTGGTAGTCCGCATTGAAGATTGAGCTCATAATTGAAGATTTACTCTCAGGTGATGGTGTTCTTCCTAATCATGGCCGACCAAATGTTTTACACATCTTGCGGATGATCTTGAAGATGCTCTGTGAAGCATGGCGTGTTCCTCAAAGACGATTGAAGTCCCAAATATTTGTGGCCGACAGTGTGGTGATATGGATGAAGTTTTGTAATAAGTCAAGTTGTATTTGTGTAATTACTCTGTAATAAAATAAAGTATGTATTGTGCTGACTTGGATGGTTATCCCAAAGTCGATGTCTTGTATAAATAAGATTTGTGAAGTCATTTCAAAGCATCCTTGGTGAAGATGAGAGAGTGGTAGAGAGGAGAAGAGCGAAAAACAAAGCACAAGTGTTGAGCTTAAATGGAACTGTCTCAAGCATGGTGAAGATACTAATCTCCAGTTCAAGTATGTAATATTTATATTATTATTCTATAGACAGTGTGTCTCCTGTAGGCAGTTGGCCTCTTGTGAGCTGTGTGCTCAGGCAGTGAGCCCTAATTGGCAAGTGCCATTTTGTTCTTCTTATTCTTTTAATAAAGAATACAATCTTGGGTTAGTCACCCCGTGGTTTTTCCCTTAACTAGGTTTTCCACATTAAAATCTTGGTGTCATATGTGTTAATGTGTTTTTTCTCTTGAGATATTGCATTGTGCTTCTGTGATTAAATCATTATTATGTTGTAGAAATATAAGAAGGATTTAAGTGTTTACAGAAAGGAAAGTTTTGGTGACAATTGATTCACCCCCCTCTCAGTTGTCTATCCTAAATCCAATAATTGGTATCAGACCTAAGTTCCTCTAAAAGAGATTAATCTCTTGAGGAGATCCAGGGTGTCTTCCTACAAGAAGGATAGTCTGAGGTTTGATGGAACTAATTACACTCTTTGGAAAAGCTGCATGGAATGTCACTTGCAATGTATGGGAATGCAATATTGGACCATGACTACAAAGAAGTATGTTCCTCCAAAGAATGGTCTGACAACTGTAGATGAAATAAGAGATGCTAAAGATAATCTTCGAGCTAAAGAAGCCTTACCAAGTGCCTTATCTGATTCAGAGCTGACAAATGTTATGGATTTAAAAACTGCACATGAGATTTGGTCAAAGCTGGAAGGAGACAAATATGTTAAATGTGCCAAGCTACAGAGTCTGAAAGGAAAATTCAAAAACCTGAAGATGAATGAAGATGAGAATATCACTACATTTATGCCAAAAGTGAATGAGCTTGTTTGTGGCATTAGGTGTACTGGTGGAACCTTGGATGAAGATGAGATTGTTGCCAAAGTTCTCAGATCCCTACCTCCTGCTTACAAACACAAGGTTGTTGCTATTGCAGAATTTAGATCTTTATCAAATATCACAAGAGATCAATTGGTTGGAAAATTAGCTGCATTTGAATTCGCTGAGTTTGGAGATGCACCCCCCAAGAATGAATTTGCATTCAAAGCTAGTGCCTCTATAAAGGCAAACAAAGGTATGATCCAGAAGAGAACTCCTCAAAGAAACTATCATGGTATGAAAAAGAAAGAAAAGATCTGGAAGAAGATGAGGCAGAAGTTGCTCAATATGAAGCCCTTATTGCAAAAATACTGCCAAGAGGATCTGATAAGTATAAAGGAAAATTGCCCTTCAAATATTTCAACTGCAACAAGATTGGTCATTTTGCTTCAAGGTGTCTGGAAAGATTTTTAAGGACTAATCCAAATAGATCAAAATTTCAAAAGAAATGTTACTATGTTCATGAAGATGATGATGATGAAGGAGTAACAGATGATGAATCAGAGATAGGAAACAAATCTACAAGTGACTGGGTGTTTATTGCCATCAAGGAAGAAGATCCAATGCCCATTGAATCTGTCAATCATAAAATGGTAGAAAGAGCTTTAGCTTCCCAAGTTTGAGAAAAGGATGAATGGGTCATTGACAGTGGATGCTCCCACCATATGATTGGTGACAAAAATAAGTTCATAGATCTGGAAAGATATGAAGGAGGTGTTGTAAAATTTGGTGATAATTCTGCTGGCAGAATCAGAGGCAGAGGAACTATTTCTTTTGATGGAAAGAACAAAACCAATGATGTACTGTATGTTGAAGGTCTGAAGCACAATCTTCTCAGTGTTGGGTAGTTGGTGGACAAAGGCTATGATCTGTGATTCAAAAATTGAAAATGTAAGATCTTTGAAAGTTCTGGAATAGAGATTGCATCTGGTACTCAAACAAAAGGTAACATCTTCCACTTGGTTGGTATTGGCAAAATTTGTTTATTTGTTCAAATTGATTAGAGCTGGTTGTGGCATAGGAGAATGTGTCATTTAAATTTTGATAATGTCATCAAGATAAGCAACAGTTAGGATATAAGAGATCTTCCAAGACTGGTGAAACCTACTAACAGTTTGTGCAAAGAATGTTAGTTGGGTAAGCAGAGCAGAGTCACATTCAAAAGTAAGGAACAATCTTCTACTAGATTGTTGGACTTAGTACATACTGATCTATGTGGACCAGCAAGAATCAGGAGTTTGCAAGGTGATAGCTATTTCATGTTACTAATTGATGACCATTCTCGGATGATGTGGGTGACTTTCCTAAAAGAGAAATCTGAGGCTCTTGAGAAATTCAAAATATTCAAGGCTATGGTAGAGAATGAAACCGGGTTAAACATAAAATGTCTTAGGTCTGATAGAGGTGGAGAATTCACATCCGAAGAGTTCATAGAATTATGTGAGAAACATGGGATAAAAAGACAGTTATCTGCTCCAAGGACTCCACAGCAGAATAGAGTAGTGGAGAGAAAGAACCAGACCATCCAAGAAGCATCTAGAACCATGATGATGGAAGCAAATGTTCCTTAGATCTACTAGAGAGAAGATGTAAGCACTGATGTCTATACTCTTAATCGAGTACCAATCAAAAGCAATACTGGTAAGACCCCTTATGAACTTTGGTTTGGGATCACTCCCATTGTAAAGTATTTCAGAGTCTTTGGTAGTAAATGTTACATTAAAAGAGATGAAGACCTTGGAAAATTTGATGCTAGAAGTGATGAAAGAATATTCTTGGGTTATTCTACTCAAAGCAAAGCATACCGATGTTATAACAAGAGATTGAGAAAGATTGTAGAAAGCACAAATGTGAAGGTTGATGAAGGCATTGAAAAACCCTCAAGGTTTTATGAATATGAAGAAGATGGCCAGAATGATGTTTTGGTCCAAGAAGTTCAAGCCCCTTCTGAAATTCAGATCCAGACTGATCTGGAGAATCCTTGAATATAGGAAGAAGAGATAAGTTTGAATGAACCTGTCTGAGATATAGTAGTGCAAGAAATTTTCAAAACTCCCAAGTATGTAAGACTAAATCATTCTAAAGACCAAATCATAGGTGATAGAAGCAAAGGTGTTCAAACAAGAAGAAAGATTTCTCAAGACTCAAAAAAGTATTGTCTAATTTCAAAGATTGGACCAAAAATAGTAAGTGAAGCATACAATGATGAAAGCTGGACTAAAGCAATGGAGGAAGAGTTGATGTAGATTGAGAAAAATCACACTTGGGATCTTGTTCCTAGACCTAAAGATAAAGATGTGATTGGGACTAAGTGGGTATTCCAGAATAAACTGATTCCAGAATAAACTGAATGAAGATGGTGAAGTAGTTAGAAACAAAGCTAGATTGGTCTGTAAGGGTTATTCTCAAGTAGAAGGAGTTGATTTTGAAGAAACTTTTTCTTCGGTGGCAAGAATTGAAGCAGTCAGATTATTTATTGCTTTTGCTGCCTTCAAGGATTTCAAAGTATATCAGATGGATGTCAAGTCTGCCTTCCTGAATGGTGACTTGGAAGAAGTATACATTAAGCAACCTGATGGATTTCAATTGTCTGATTATGGTGATATGGTCTACAAGTTGAAGAAAGCACTGTATGGACTCAAACAAGCCCTAAGGGCCTAGTATGAAAGATTGGATAAACATCTTTTGAAGATTGGTTTCAACAAAGGTACTGCTGACAATAACTAGTACTTCAAGATTGATCATGAAAATATCTTGATTGTTGAAGTATTTGTTGATGATATCATTTTTGGAGGAAGAGATAGTATGTGCAAGACTTTTACAAATCAAATGAAAAGTGAATTTGAGATGTCTATGTTTGGGGAAAAGAATCTCTTCTTGGGTCTGTAAATCACTCAAACAAAGAAAGGAATCTTCATATCACAAACCAAATATGTGAAAGAATTGTTGAAGAAATTTGGGATGGAAGATTCAAAACCAATGAATACTCCTATGGCAACCGGATGTAAACTAAGCAAAGATGATGAATCTCTTAAGGCTGATCAGAAAAAGTATAGGTCAATAATTGGAGGACTACTATATCTTACTCAAACTAGACTTGACATTATGAATGTTGTTGGTCTTGTTTCTAGATTCCAAATTGATCCTAGAGAATCTTATGTCATGGCAATCAAGAGAATTCTTAGATATCTAAAGGGAATAGTTGAGTATGGTTTATGGTATTGTAGGGATCATGATTTCTCTCTTCATGCATATACAGATGTGGATTGGGCAGGAGATGTGGATGACTAGAAGACTAGTGGTGGTGCATTCTTTTTGGGGAAAAGATTGGTTTCTTGGCTGAGCAAGAAATAAGAGGCAATATCTTTGTCCACTGTAGAAGCAGAATATATTGCAGCAGTAGGTAGTTGAATTCAAGTACTGTGGATGAAGCAAATGCTAAGAGATATCAGAGTGGAGTATGAGGAACCTATCACAATCTTCTGTGATAACTCAAGTCCAATAAATATATCAAAAAATCTAGTGTTGCATTCAAAGACAAAACATATATCCATCAAGTTTCACTTTTTGAGAGAGCAGGTGAACAAGAATGAAGTCAGATTGGAGTTTGTGCCCTCAAAGTACCAGATTGCAGGCATTTTTACTAAACCTCTACCTAAGGACTCTTTTGAGTATCTCAGGGAGAAGTTAGGGGTTATTACCCCTTCAGTTCTAAATTAAGGTGCATTGGTGTGCATCAGTCCGGTGGATCTCACAGTCATATCTTGTGTTCCGGATTGATGATAGGAAGCTACTACTCATGGGGAGCAGTCTGTATGATTGTGATTGATGCAAGTATGTGCCCTTTGCCATTGATGTCAAAGGGGGAGAGAAGACATGTGAAAAACAAAAGTGGTTGTTGATCAAAGGGGGAGTAGTAAAGAAAGAGAAGACATATGAATGATTGTTGTTGATAGGGGGAGCTATGTCAGTTAGTGAGGAGAACTTCTTGTCTTAATGGTTAAAATAGTTTTTCACATCATATGTTGCCGTCAATGACAAAGGGGGAGATTGTTGCAAGTATGGACCTAACCGGTGTTGTCATTGATGTCAACATACTCCTATTGCATTGATGTCAAGGATTGGATGAGCTGTGTGCTGAGGATATTGAGAAAATTAGTCCTATCAGAAACAGAGAAGAATAGTGAAGACAATGAAGCTCTATGAAGTGAATATCCTAGCTAGATGAAGATCAGAGAATGCACATCAAAGGGTTTGTAGATATGTGTCTAAAGATGATCCAGTCAAGATTTGAGAGGTCTGCATGAAGATTTGGAGAAGTTATGGCCATATGAGTAAAACTGGTTCTAGCAGTTGTTCAGAGGTGACAGAGTGACACAAATAGGTCTGGTGAGATCTAGAAATGCAATATCTTGTTCTACAGATTTGGTGGAATGTTTAGGAAGCCAGTGTGAATTGACAACTCAATTGGTTCGTGGCCTGGAGGTTTACAAACATTTATTCTAATGTGACAGCGATGATAGACTGTGTTCTTGAGGTTCTGGATGAAGATGTGAATGATTTCAGTAAGCAGAAGTGGTGTGGATGTTCTTGATGATTCAGGCAAGCTTGTGGGGGTCTCTAGATTGTGTCCAGTTCGTGTTGGCAGTCTGCATTGAAGATTGAGCTCGTAATTGAAGATTTACTCTTAGGTGATGGTGTTCTTGCTAATCATGGTTGACCAGATGTTTTACACATCTTGCGGATGATCTTGAAGATGTTCTACGAAGCATGGCATGTTTGTCAAAGAAGATTGAAGTCCCAGATATGTGTGGCCGATAGTGTGGTGATACGCATGAAGTTTTGTAATAAGTCAAGTTGTATTTGTGTAATTGCTCTATAATAAAATAAAGTATATATTGTGTTGACTTGGATGATTATCCCAAATTCGATGTCTTGTATAAATAAGATTTGTGAAGTCATTTCAAAGCATCCTTGGTGAAGATGAGAGAGTGGTAGAGAGGAGAAGAGCGAAAAGCAGAGCAGAAGTGTTGAGCTTAAATGGAACTATCTCAAGCATGGTGAAGATGCTAATCTCCAGTTCAAGTATGTAATATTTATATTATTATTCTGTAGACAGTGTGTCTCCTATAGGCAGTGGGCCTCTTGTGAGCAGTGTGCTCGGGTAGTGAGCCCTAATTGGCAAGTGCCATTTTGTTCTTCTTATTCTTTTAATAGAGAATACAATCTTGGGTTAGTCACCCAGTGGTTTTTCCCTTAACTGCGTTTTCCACGTTAAAATCTTGGTGTCATATGTGTTAATGTGTTTTTTCTCTTGAGATATTGCATTGTGCTTCCATGATTAAATCATTATTATGCTATAGAAATATAAGAAGGATTTAAGTGTTTATAGAAAGGAAAGTTTTGGTGACAACTGATTCACTCCCCCTCTCAGCTTCTGTCCTAAAACTAAATGAAAGATCCTCCATGGTGAAGTGTTCTATTCAAGATTAGATTTGTGCAAAAAATTCTTCTTTGGAAGCAGGTTGTGATACAACTTCAGTCTGTGCCTGTTTACCAAAAGAATTCCTTGGTCCCCATCAATAGGTAATAGCTAAACAACACCATTTCTGAAAGTCTCCTTGATTTCTTAGGGACCTAACCATCTAGTGTGCAATTTTCCTTTGAGATCCTGATACTTTGAGTCATACAATAGGACCCAATCTCCTTTTTTGAAGTGCTTGTTGATGATATGCTTATCGTGCCATTCTTTTCTTTGTTGCTAAATTAATTCTGTATGATGAAGTGCTTCCATTCTCATTTCCTCTAACCTATTTAGATGCATTATTCAATGTTGCTGTGCCTTTGTTAGATCAATACCAACTTCAAGTGTTATTTTCAATGTTTCCACCTCATATTCAATAGGAAGCACTGGGTGCTTCCCATAAACTAATTCATATGGTGTGAAATCAGTAGTGGTTCTCCAGATGGTATTATAGGCCCAAACAACTTCTGTCATTCTTTCTACCCAATCTGTCCTCTTGCCTGAAACTATCTTTGTGAGAATGTTCTCCAATTCCCTATTCGTCAGTTCCACCTAACCATTGCTCTGAGGGTGGTATGGAGAAGATTTCCTGTGACTGATTTGATATCTCTCCAGAAATGCCTTGATCATAACGGACATGAAATGCGGCCTCTGATCAAAGACAAGGACCCTTGGGGCTCCAAATCTTTGTATAATGTGCTTATATAGAAATCTGCAACCTTCTCTTCTTTTGTTACTGGTAGAGCTTTTGCTTCAACCCATTTGGTGGAGTAATCAGTATAGACTAGAATATAATGATTTCCTTTGGATGGTAGATCAATTGGTCCCACAAAATCTATTCCCCATTTCTCAAATGGTTCTAGGACCACTTGAGGATGGAGCGACATCTCTGCAGTAGGAGTTGGTCATCCCATTCACTGGCATTGATCGCATTGCTTGATATATTGTTGGATATCCTTGGTCATTGTTGGCCAGAAATACCCAGCTCCCAGAGTTTTGTGCCTAGTTTGGAGGGCTAAAAAGTGGCCTCCAAAAGGTTCATCATGGCATGCTTGGATTATATCATAAACTTCTATTTCCTGCACACATCCTCTCAACACATGATTAGGGCAATTTTTAAACAAAATACCATTTACCCATTTGTATCTGGAGCTATCCCTAATTAGTCATCTTGTTTCATTCTTTCTGAAATGCGGTGGACATTTTCTTGAAACCAAATAGTTACCCAAATCTATGAACCATGGAGATTGTATGGAAATGGAAAAAAGGTGCTCATCTGAAAATGCATCATCCACTGGTTCATTGCTTCCCTACACAATCAATCTTGATAGGAAATCAACAACAACATTATCTTTCCTAGGCTTATCAGCAATAGTTATATCAAATTCTTTTAATAGTAGTAACCATCAAATAATTCTACATCCACTGGTTCATTGCTTCCCTGCACAATCAATCTTGATAGGAAATCAACAACAACATTATCTTTCCTAGGCTTATCAGTAATAATTATATCAAATTCTTTTAACAGTAGTAACCATCTAATGATTCTACCCCCTACCACAACTTTATTCATCAAATATCGAATAGCTGCATGATCAGTGTGTATAAAGACTTTATAACCTATGATATAGTGGAAGAACTTATTGATTGCATAAACTACCACCAAAAATTCTTTTTCTATGGTGGTATAATTTTTCTTTGCAGGATTTAAATTTTTGCTAACATAATAGATAGCTCCAGATTCATTAGCCTGCCCTAAGATTGCTCCCATGGCTTGATTGGAAGAATCCATGTGAATATGGAATTGTTCACTCCAATTTGGTCCCTTGATGACTGGTGATGTCATGAGGGCACTTTTTATGGCCTTGAATGACTCTTGACATTGTGGTGTCCAATTAAACTCAAAGTCCTTTTTTAGGAGGGTAAACAAGGGGTTAGCTTTCCGGCTGAAGTTTTCAATGAATCTCCGATAATACCCAGCATGTCCTAGGAAACATCTTACTTCCGTTTGAGTTTTAGGAGGGGGTATTTGTACTATAATTTCAACCTTTTTGGGATCTACTTTCATACCTTCCTATGATATGTGGTGACCTAGGACTATTCCTTATGTCATCATAAGAAGACATTTCTCATGATTCAAGGACAACTAGTGTTCCTTGCACCTTTCAAGCACCTTGTTTAGACTATCCAAGGCTTTATCAAAAGTCTTCCCATGCACTGTGAAATCATCCATATAGACTTCCACAAATGTGTTAGCTAAATCAACAAAGATTGCCAACAGAACTCTTTGAAATGTGGCTGGTGCATTACATAATCCAAATGGCAAAAACTTGTAGGCAAATGTCCCCCATGGGCATGTGAATGTAGTTTTGTATTGATCCTCTAGAGCTACCTAGATCTGGTTGTAACCACTAAATCCATCCAAAAAGGAGAAGTGGCGACTGCCAACCAAATTATCCAATACCTGGTCAATAAAGGGAAGAGGTAAATAGTCTTTCTTGGTAGCTTTATTTAATTCTTGATAGTCAATACAGACTCGCCATTTGCCATTTTTATTTGGTACTATCACTAATGACGATACCCATAGACTGTCAAAAATAGGATAGATGAATACTACATGTAATAATTTTTCTATTTCCTCCTTCACTATTTCTCTTAGGGCTGGATTGATCCTCCTTTGTGGTTGTCTCATAGGATGAACATCTTTAGTGTAGATATGGTGTGTACATATCCTGGGGTGGATTCCTCTCATATCTTTGTATTCCCATGTGAATGCTTGGGTATGATTTTGCAGCAATTTTGTCAATCAGATTTCTTCTATCTCTATTAACGAACTACTTATGGAGAGTTGTTTATTGGTTTGGATGGTTATTTGTTTTGGGCCACAGTGAATAGAATGAATGTCTTTATAGGGACTGATCAGAGTATTTAATGGACAACAGTGAGGCACAATCTGATGCAAAGTTTTTGATTGCTGGTAATTTAGGTGAGAAGCAACATATTTGAAATATGGACAGTTAAATGCCCTTAAAGATCCTCTTGGATCTCTCTAGAGCCATCTGCAGACCTCTTGATGTGCAACACTATATAGGGAGATTTCATCATTTACTTCCAACTCTTTATACTCTTCATTGCAATCTTTGAAATGTTCATCAATTGTAACCATTGCTAATGAAGAGGCATCTTCCTCATCTGAATCCATTAAATCATCTATCCATGGTTTATTCTCATATTGCAAGGATGGCTTAGCAGGAGGGTAGATAGAGAGTTCCTTCAGTCTTTTCCCATTGTAAATAGACATATTTCTTGACCTATAGTCGATAAGGGCTGCCGCAGTAGCCAACCATGGTCTACCTAATATTATTGGATATCCTAAATGTTTCTTCCTTGTTTGAAGGATGAGGAAATCTACTGAATAATCCCATGTATCCACAGTGACTATAACATCTTCCAAAATCCCTTTTGGTTTAGTGATGGATAGATCTACTAGTTGTAAAATAGCTGAGGTTGGTTTAATATGGGCTAATGCCAAAGCTTCTACAGTATCTGATGTCATCACATTAATAGTAGCCCTTAAATCAATCAGTATATTCAAGACTGAGATTCCTTTTATTTCCAATAAAATAACAGGACTTCTAGGGTCCCCATATTTTTGAGGAATCAACTTACCTGATAGGATGTCGACAAGTTTCCCTTCTACTTGAATAGTGTTTGGTAATTTTCATTTTCTACTTGGAAGTTTCAAGCATAGGCTCTTGATGGTTTGATTTATCTTAGGTATATCTTTTATCACCTGTAACAGAGGAACTTCAATATGTATCTTCCTAAGTTCCTTGATTAACTGAGAGTCATCATGATAAATCTGGCCTTCTCTAGATCTTGGAGGAGCCCGTTTTAACCACTCTGGAAATGGAACAGAGGCTTCCTTTGGAATTTCTTCTGAGTTTTTTTGTTTCAACCTTCTTATCTTTTTTCTATTCCTCAACGCTAGGTATCACTTCCTCCTCATCAGTGACTTCCTCTGTTTATAGGAATGTTTCAGGATCAAAGTTGGATGTTATTGATTTCCATTACATTCAGGGTAGCTGTATTGGGATCAGTGTTATACACGTGTTGTTGCGGTTTATTATTTTTGGGATTTGGAACTAGTTGAGAAGGCATCTATAGTTGGTTTACCTAATCGTTCGTATTTGGGTTTACAAGTTGTGAGGGTCTAGGAAGTAAGTCTTGAGGTTGACTCCCAAATCACCTCACTCCTTTTTATATTGAGGTGCCCACTATTGTTGATATTGCTGTTGAATTGGCCACTGGGGAGTAGCCCAGGATTGATTTATCCAGTTTGACTGAGGCCATGTTGGTCCCCACTGAGGTGGCATTTGCATTGGAGGGAGTGGACCTCCCCAAGGTCCATTCCATGAGGATGTTCCCCAACTTGATGGTCCTCTTGGAGCATATTGGCTTGGAAACTAGTTAAATCCATAGTTTGATTGTTTCTAGCCAATAAAATTTAAACTCTTCCTCTTCTGCTAGTGCCTTTTTCAATCTATTTTTAATTTCAGGAAGTAGACTACACTCATTTGTGGAATGGTTTTTCTCATAGATACTACATAACTCAATTCGGTTCAAAGGACATTCCCTAAGTAGATGTTTTTCTCTACAATGAGGCCAGTAAATGGCCAAGGGTTCAATGTTCTTTTTATTGGCTTGCATACCATCTAGGGTGGTATTTAAATGAAGCAAGATGTCAGTTTTTAGATTCGCTAGTTCTTCCATTACTTGTGTGACATCACTAGTACCACCTTTGCCTTTCTTCAGTATTCTGTTACCTACTTGAGTGTGGGAATAATTTCTACTAACCTCCATGATTTTTGTAAAACTTTGTTTGTTAATATCTCCCTTTCCCATTAGGTTTAAGGATTCTCTAATCTCATCATCAATTCCCCTTAGAAAAATGGTTTTACTCGGTTCTTCATCTAGATTATTTCCACACCTCCTATGGACAAATAAAAATCTATCCACATAATCATCTAGATTTTCATCTTCCCTTTGTTTCATTCAGAAGAGTTCATCTTTTTGATCCCTGAGTCTACAATAATCTTGATATTTATTAAGAAAGACAGTTTCCATTTGATCCCATGCAGTTATGGAATCTATCATTAGGCCAATGAACCATTGTAGAGCTGATTCCTTAAGAGTGGAAGGGAAAAGTTTTAATTTATGATTATCTGTGGCATAATCATAGGTTTGGTAGAGGACCTTGAATTCAAACAAGAATTGGTCTGAATCCTCAGAAGTTTTTCCTCGAAAAGTTGGTAGGAATGCAGGAGATATGTTTTTCATGGGAGGTTCATTCCTTTCAAGAGTTATGGTGATTGGATAAGAGAACATTCTATTATTAGATGGTTCATCACACTGACCATCCCTAAAGATATTATCAACCATGGTAGAAAGTGTTTCAGAGAGAATGGGAGATTCTGTTGATATAGGAGATCCTTGATTGATCAATTGATCTGGAAGTTCTTCCAAATTGAGTTCCAGAGGTGTACTAACTGTGGTTCATTTTATGAATTGACTTAAGGCATCTCTAGGCCTACTCATAAACTAATGGATCCATAATGCACTCATTCAAAAATTCTTATCAACACCTTAACCTACAATGATTTGTAGATTATTTCCCTAGCAACAACACCAAAAATGACGAGGTCATTGTAGTAGTTGTTAATTCATCATCATTTAATTATCAATCCGGATGTGTCTGGAGCAATATGTGACAAGACTCTTAGTGTTGGGGGGGGGGGCTTGGAGTGGAATCCAAATTGGGTGAATGGATGGTTTTGGGTGTATTGTGTAAGGTCCAGTTTACCTAACTTGGTGAAATAAACACACATGCAAGAAATAGAAACTACCTATTTGCTTGGAAAGCAACACACATGGTTTGAAGGAAACTATTTTGATTACTTGGAAATAAACACACATGCTTTAAAGGAAACTATTCTAATTGCTTGGAAATAAACACACATGCTTTAAAGAAAACTATTCTAATTGCTGAAATAAAACTCAAAGGGAATTGCATCAATTGTCAAACTATAACAATAAAATACTCTAAATACAACAATGCTATTTGAATAACAAATCTCTTTTAGTATTTTCAGGATTTAAAGGACAAACCTATAGGTGACATTATCTAAACAGTTATACAGAAAAGAAACACACAACATAAGATTAAAATGCAGAGATGATAGCGATGGACAGAAGGACACAACAGAAGTGCATGGAAATAGAATATTGAGAGATCTCCTTCGAGTTGGGGAAGTGGGCCCTACATTCCCAGCTGGAGATGATCCTCTGGAACTCAAACTATCTTCAGAAGAAATTCCCTTTCATTTGCATTCAAAACAGTCCCAAAATGGGCATGGATACATGAGTAAAAATAAGGCATTTTCCTCTAGCTGAAATACAATCTGACTAACAATTTGACTATAAACTAGAACTAACTAAGAGAGACTGACTGGCTCCTATTTATACACTTGAGTATTAATGAAAGAAATAACTATATGAAATGATAATTGTAGTGAACTGGGATTTGAACCAGTTGCTTTATTTATTACATCAATAGTTCCTCTGTGATTTACTTCAGATCAGAGATTTGTATTAACTTAGTCATTGGCGTGCTGAATGATTTCCTAGAATGGCGTGACGCTGATGGTCAGTTACTTTTAGTTGACACAGACACCAATTGACAGCTACTTTAGTTGTCACTTAAAAAAAGTGACATGTGGACTTGGATCTTAATAGGTTGCTTTCATTGGGGTGTTGGTTGTATTTGCATTGTTGGACTCTTAAGTAGCCCTAGGATTAGCTTTTAGTAGTCATTGACTCAAGGGGAGGATGGCTCTCTTGGTATATCGTGACATCTAGAGTTGTCCAGGTTTTAAGCTCTTCACAAGAAAGGGGGCTCCAGAGGGGTCTGGAGACCATTGGGAGGTTCACCGTTGTAATCCTTATGCAATCATACACAACTTATACACCAATTTCATAAGATATGCATTTGGAAATATAATTCAAGTAATTTAGCCAAGAGATTTCATCAAAAGGAAACAAGGACTAAAAATATATATAATCCAACCAAAAGACAAATATAATCATAATATATATATATATATGCCCTAAAGTTATATCAAAGTCTTTTAGAACATAAAATATATAGAAATTGTTGAGTCATATATTTGACTCATCAGCAAGAGCCTTTGTGAAAATATCTACAATCTGATACTTTGTTGGAACATATTCCAACCTTACTTCCTTATTTGCAACTTTCTCTCTCAAAAAGTGATACTTGATTGCTATATGCTTAGTTCTAGAATGCATCAATGGATTCTTGGAAATATTGATAGCAATTGTATTATCACACAAAATAGGAATAGGCTCATCATACAGTACCTTGATATCCTTTAGGGTTTGTTTCATCCACAATACTAGTGTAAAGCATGATGCAACAACAATATACTATGCCTCTATAGTTGATAATGACACTGAATCTTTCTTCTTTCTCTGTCATGAAACTAATCTACTTCCTAAAAAGAAAGCACCACCACTTGTACTTCTTCTATCATCGACACAACAAGCCCAATCAACATTAGTGTAGGCACTCAGATCAAATTATTACCTCTTGGATACCGTAAGCCATAATCTAGAGTTCCCTTCAAGTATCTAATTAGTCTTTTCACTACATTCTCATGTGTTTTCTTGGGATTAGCTTGATATCTAACAACCACACATATTGCATGCATGATATAAGGTCTAGAAGTAGTCAAGTACAACAATCCTCCAATATAGATCTATAGGAAGTCTGATCAACCTCCAGAGACTCATCAACCTTGCTCTAGTGACATCCAATAACCATGGGAGTACTCACTAGTTTAGAGTCCTCCATACCAAATTTCTTCAACAACTCTTTGACATACTAGCTTGAGAAATGAAGATACCATCATCTAGCTGAGCAATTTGAAGTCCAAGGAAGAAAGACATCTCACCAATCATAGACATCTCAAACTCTTTTTTCATCTCCTTTGAAAACCTCTTACACATGTCATCATCTCCACAAAAGATGATGTCATCAACATACACTACAACTATCAATATCATATCTCCTTCTTCCTTGATGTAGACATTGCTATCTATAGTACCTTGCTTGAAGCCTTGCTGAAGTAAGTACTTATCCAACCTAGCATACCAAGCTCTAGGTGCTTTCTTGAGTTTATACACCATGTCTAGATCTTCTGATATCTAAAAACCATATGTTGAACATACTGGAGTACTAAGGGGGGGGGGGGTGAATCAGTACCCTATCAAACTTTCCTTTTCACAATTTCAACTTATCTGGAGCAGATTAAAACTTAAGCATCACAATATGAACATTAGCATGAAATATTAACACAATGCACATCAACACATAACACCAGATATATGTGGAAATCCCAAGAAGGGAAAAACCATAGTGAGGATCAACTCATAATATATATAAAGTACAAATAACAACTACTCCTTGAAACTTTGCTTTAAGGTCACTCCTAAGGAAGCTACAACTCTTTGCAGAATTGTTTTAGGGCTACTACCCAAGGAAGCAACAACTCCTAAATTAGAGAACACATTTACAAAAGATTACAACATGACAATCTTTCAACTGTCTAGAAATTGACTTTGAAGCTCATTCTTTGATGGTTGTACTTTTGCCTCTTCACACTGTCTTCTGAAGATCTGATTAGTTAGGCACACACTATACTAGATCACTGTCACAAATATATCTTCAAGATGAATCCGGACAACATCAACAACTTCTACTCTTTCTCCTTCAGTCGCACATCAACAATGCATTTATTCTTCTTTTCATCAACTTGAGAAGCTTTTCAATCAACACACAACCACACCTTCCGTACTCAATTTGATTTCCTATTAATACATGATATTACATTATTTACATAGCTTGTCGGCTAGATACAACATGAAAATTACATTTACAAGTCAACCAGACAACACACAATATGAAACATGTAGAAGATAGGTCCTAAGTGAGACAACATGTTACACCAGCAGAAGATCTAGGCCTTGTAGACCCAAACACTTTCTTAGCTAGGTCCAAAACATCCTTCACAGCTTCAAACATCAAGGAATTACATCCACAAACTCTGCTCATTTGGAAATAAGACAACTTTAAGGAAAACACATGAAGATTTGAAGTATAATGGCCACATCAACATGGGAAACCTTGAGCGGTACTGGAAACAAGAAAGATCTTCATGAAACTTTTTGAGATGAGTCCACATGACTCATAAAACATCCCCAAACACTCATTTACCACCGCACATCAAAGAATTGTGTCGCACAGCTTCAAACATTTACTCTTAAAATACCTGTCATTCAGAACACACTGCAACATGTTGTCAATTGAAAAACTGAGCTGCGGACCAGCAAGAAGCTTGAAACTAAAAAGAGGCATGCAATGCACATCCAAAAACATGTCCACAAAATTGCAAGGTTAATCATTAACTTTCAGAGGAATGCAGTGCATTCCAGTAGGTCTTCATTTCTACTTCATTTTGCTAGAGCACATACTGGTGTTCTATCATACATAACTTTCACAGTGGAGGGAAATATGATTTGAAACTTTGGAAACAACACCTTCACTAACCTCTTGACACAATTCCAGCATCACATAGCCAAATCTACAATTACGGAGGAATGTAGAGCATTCCATCACCCTGCTGGGAACACCTTCACAAAACCAACGCTATCTTCATGCTGTCAGTAGAAAAACATCCTTCTGGTGATCAAAACACCATGAAACTTGGAACATACATATAATAACTCTATATGAAGCTATGTTCCAAACCACAGAAGCTCAATATCAAAATGACGAAAATGCGGAGCAATCTTCTGGATAGTCTTCAAAGAGCAGTCATCCTAAAACAAAGACTATCACTAGCTTCTAGAGGCCAAGTCTTCTTTGCATCACCACATATAACTCAGGATCAGTAGGATAGATCATACAACATGCTTCAAGCCACTAGGAACACTTCCTCAACATCAACAACACAACTGATTCTCTTAGTGCTTCTAATTCCCATATTAATAAGGCTTCAAACTCAACTCCACTTTGATCAAGAATGTAGCTTTAGGCTCACAAACTCAACTCTGCTTTGATCATGAATGTAGCTTTTATGACCTCCAACCATGAGCTTTCTCTTCTTTAGGAGCATGACATCCAACCATGAGTTGTATCTTACATTCATGACAGTGTTGACATCAATGACAATCTTCATGACAACCTTAGCAGTCTCTCTCATCCTTATGAAAGTGTTCATATCAATGACAATAACCTTAGGCACCATATGTGTAACACCATCTGGTTGCTCAATGCAGACTTCCTCCTCTAGATCACCATTCAAAAATGCCAAGTTGACATCCATCTGATAAACCTTAAAGTTATTGTGAGCAACAAGTGCAAGAAACATCTTGATTGCCTCCATCCTGTCTATCAAAGCATAGGTCTCCTCAAAGTCAATGCCTTCAACTTGTGAATATCCTTTACACACCAATCTTGCTTTGTTCCTCACAAATTCACCTTATTCATTTAGCTTGTTCTGGAATACCCAGTTTGTTCTTATAACATTCTTATTGGCTGGTCTAGGAACCAATTCCCATGTTTGATTCTTCTCAATCTGATTCAATTCTTCCTCCATTTTCTTTATGCATCCATCATCTTTGCTAGCATTAGCAAAGGTTTTGGACTCTAATTTTGATAACAAACACAAATTTACTTGCTCATGTGCCTTATCAAACCTTCTCTTGGTCTGCACACCTTCATTCTTATCTCCAATGATCTGGTTTGTTGAATGGTTATTCTGAACATACTTTTCTAGAGTCTTAGGTGTCTACTTTGATTCTTGTTTCTTTTCTTCTTTCTCTTCTACTTCTTCATCTTTAATTCATGGAAAGATATCAGATTCAGAGTCCTCTAATTATTGTGAGATCTGATATAGGTCTTCATCTAATTTGACATTTGTGCTTTCAACCATCTTCCACGATCTCTTATTGTAGCATTTATAGGCTTTGCTTCTAGTTGAGTAACCAGGAAAGATCTCTTCATCACTTCTTGAATCAAACTTTCCTAGGACTTCTTCATCTCTTCTGATACAACATTTGCTGCCAAAGATCCTGAAGTATGTGACAATGGGAAGTTTTCCATACCATAGCTCATAAGGGATCTTAGTGCTATTAACCCTTAACTGTACTCTATTAGTCAGATAGACAATAGTGTGAACTACTTCCTTCTAGTATATGTCAGGCATATCTGTATCCTTAAACATTACCCTAGCCATCTCTTGGATAGTCTTGTTCTTCCTTTCCACTACCCCATTTTGCTTAGGGGTCCTAGGAGCCGACAGATGTCTCCTAATACCATGATCTTCACAAAACTTATCAGATTCATTTGAACTAAACTCACCTCCTCTATCATACCTTAAACATTTTATCTTAGTATCCATTTCATTCTCAACCATAGCTTTGAAAACCTTAAACTTATCAAGGGCATCTGATTTTTCTCTTAAGAAAGTAACCCAACTCATTCTAGAATAATCATCAATAAGTAACATGAAATACCTTTCACCTTGTTGACTCTTTACTCTTGTAGGGCCACATAGGTCAGTATGAATCAGTTCCAAAGGCATTGAAGAAGAGTACTCCTTGCTCTTGAAAATTGTATTTGTCTGCTTTCCCGTTTGACATTCCTTGCACAATGTATTTGCAGGATGGGTTATCTTGGGCATATCTCTCATCACATGAATAGATCTTATCTTTACCATATAATCAAAGTTAATGTGTCCCATTCTCTTGTGCCATAACCAACACTCACTGGATTGACCCAATAAGCATGTTCTTCCATTTACTTCCTTTAGATGATAGATGTCACCATATGACTTGATGCCTTTAACAACAAGTGTTCCAGACCCTTCCTTCCTGATTTCACAACCTTTGGCATGAAAGGTAAGATTGTATCCTTTACTGTACATCTAACTGACATTGAGAAGATGATTCTTTATCCTTTGACATAGAGGACATCCTCAGTCTTGTTCTTTCCATCAATAATTATATCACCCATTCCACATTTTTGTGCTAACTCATCACCAACAAAATTAATAGCTCCACAATCCCACTTCTCAAGACTGATAAACTTCTCCTTGTCACCAGTCATATGGTTGGAGCAACCACTATCAATTACCCAAGCCTTGGCTTCTTCTTTTGCATGAAAGGTGGTCCATACAACCATTGATCTATCATTATTTTGGTCAACTTGCAAGGTATCAGTCTTTACACATTTCTCAATACCATCCTTTTTGTTACCAACATTCAAGGCCATGAAAAGTGTTTCATCATTTGAATCATCATGATCCGAGCATCTTTTGAAGAACAACTGCTCTCTATGGAATACAAGCTTCTTTTAAACTTGTCTCTGTTGTTACTACCCCTTGATTCTTTAAAAGGACATTTAGAAGCAAAATGACCAATCTTTCCACAATTGAAACATTTGAAAGGTAACTTACCTTATTATTTGTATGTGCCTTTCTTTAAGGTTCTTACAAAGTTTGCTTCTACTTCATCAAGGTCATCATCTTGATCAGTTGCTTCATGTCATGTCTTCTTACTTTCTTTGAATGTAGTCTCCTTCTTTGGAATACCTTTGTCAAATTCTCTCATTTTGAAGGTTGTGAGAAAGCCAAACAATTGATCTACTTTATATGTATCCAAATCCTGAGTCTCCTCAATAGTAGATACCTTATGACTATAAGATTTGGGAAGAGTTCTCAGTACCTTCTTCACAATTCCATCTTCTTTCACTTCACCACCAAGACCTATGATGCCATTAACTATTTCATCCACTCGGAGCATATAACTAGCAATGTCTTCATCTTCTGTCATCCTCAAGGTCTCAAATTTACTATTGAAGATTTACATCTTGGCTTGCTCCACTTTACTATCTCCTTCATAAATGCTTTCAAGTTTTACCCAGACATCCTTAGCAGATTCGCAACTCATTACCTTTAGAATTTCTGTATCCTCCAGTCCACTCATGATAATACTTTTTCCCTTGGAATTATTATCATACAACCTAATCTCATCATCATATGTAGGCTTAGAATCAGGAGCAATGTAACCCTTCACAACAACTTGCCATACACCAAACCCTAGAGAAGATAGATAGTTTTCCATCCTTAGCTTCCAAAAGGAATAATTTGTTCCATCAAACATAGGTACCTTGTGAGATCCATTAGGAGGCTCCATCTTGGACCTTCCTCAAGCAGTTAAGATTCTTCTGAGTAACTTGGCTCTGATACCAACTGTTGAACACACCAACATACTAAGAGGAGGGGTGAATCAGTATCTAAACAACTTCAAGTCCTTTGGAGCAGATTGAAACTTAAGTATCACAACATTAATATAAACATGAAATAAAAACATATTGCACATCAACACATGACACCAAATATGTGTGGTAAACCCAAGAAGGGAAAAACCATGGTGAGGATTAACTCATAATATATGAAGCTCAAAATTACAACTTTGTTTTAGGGCTACAACCCAAGGAAGCTACTACTCGCTGCTGACTTTGTTTTAGGGCTACAAACCAAGGAAGCTACTAGCCCCTAAAAACTTTACTTTAGGGTCACTCCCAAGGAAGCTACAACTCCCTGCTAACTTTTTTTTAGGGATACAACTCAAGGAAGCAACTACTCCCTGAACTAAGAATAAACTTGAGAAAATTTACAGCATGATAGTCCTTCTAATATCTGAAAACTAACATTGAAGTTCACACTTTTGATGATTGCAATTCTGCATCTTCACACTTTCTTCTGATGATTGGATGAATTAAGCATACTCTTCACTTCCCTCCTATCACAAAAACATCTTCAAGATGAATCAGGACAACCTCTAACTCTTCTGCTCTTTCTCCTTCATTCGCACATCATAATGCATGTAATATTCATATTTTGCTCTTTACACATTCATATTTTTATCTTCACAATCATACTTCACCTAGATCCACTAGGTTCATAACATATACAATATATTACATTGATTTCATTACAAGTCAGCCAATACAATAAGAATATTACATTTTACAAGTCGGCTAGAGATGAAACATGCATAGGGAAAGTCCTATCATGAACTACATGCCACTCTAGAAGGAAACACATGCCCTGTGGATCCCAATACATGCTTAGTCCAGTCCTAAATAGTTTTCACAACAACATTCTTCAAAGAATAACATCCACACACTTCACAAATTTGAATTAGGTTGCCCTGAAGCAAGAACACACGAAGCTTGTAGCACAACGGTCATTGAACTTGGTGGTACTCATGAATGATTGGACATTGCTTGCTCTTCTTCTAGATGAGTTGGCAAGACCTATACAACATCTCCACATATTCCTTGAACTATGTACAGCAACAAGATGGTGCATACCTTCAACATTCTCGAGTCAGCTAGATAGAGGCATAGCCTGGCAAAATCATCATTTCAGACCATAACTAGTTCCGGAGAGAGTAGAAAAACACCTTGCAGAGCAAATGGAGACAACACAAGAACATCAAGACCATCTTCCATTGGTCTATGTACTATTTTATGCCATACCAAGTTGTCGTACATTATCAGCATATGTCCTGAGAATAGATAAGCGTCTGAAACTATCTGTATCACAACTACCATTTGAAAACTAAACTTGCAAACCTCCACAATAGCTGAAACTCAAATTGATGCACTCATATACTGCTGTGAACATATCCTCAAAACTGCATAGTGATATCTATCACTGCAGAGGAATGCAGAGCATTCCAAACAGTCTTCTTCATCACTTAATTTTGCCAGAGCACAAACCGGAACTCTGTCTCTCATAAATTTCACTGTAGAGGGACAAATGATCTGAAACTTTAGATTCAGCACATTTACATCATACTGAACTTAACTTCTGAACTACATGACCATATCTCCAAATGTGGAGGAATGTAGAGCATTTTTCCAGATAGTCTTTTAGGCATCTCTCTGTGGTAGAAACCTTCACCAACTTCTAGAGGCCAAAACCTTCATATAACAACACATACATCCTTAGGAACAATAGGAAGGATCATACAATATGCGACAGGCTCTCGGCAACATCTTCTCATCCTCAACATAGCTTAATGTATCACCATTCATCTTAGTACTTCTAATTCCCATCTTAATTTCTCATCATTCATCTTAGTGCTTCTAATTCCCATCTTAATTTCTCATCATTCATCTTAGTGCTTCTAATTCCTATCTTAATATTTCATCATGAAAACATCTTTGCTGACCAATAACTTGACTTGACACTGATCAGGATATGACATCCAACCATGAACATCAAGAAAAACACTGCATCTCACTTCTTTGCTAACCACAAGCATGCTCAATACACTTTGTCTTGACATTAATTAGGGAATGACATCCAACCATGAACATCAACAACCCACTATGAACTTTGGGAACATCACTGAATAACAACAACCCTAAACATTAGCATCACCATTGTATCTTACTACATCTCTGTATCTCATTGATATATCATCATCATGACAAGATGAGTGTTGGCCTCACTCTAAGTGTTGACATCAATGACAACACAATGAAAACACATATTGCCAACAAACATTACATATATCCTATTGTATTAAATAATTCTTGAATAGTTCCAATATAGAACAAAATAAATCTTCTAGAGAGACCATAAAATATTGAATAGCATCAACAACCTCTAATTCTTGAGTTCAGAAATACACCTAAATCTATTACACTCATTTTTTATAACTAACCCAAACTTAGTTCCCTATTATTTCCTGGAATAGTTTTTTAAAAATAACATACAATCTATTGTTCTCTCATAGTCTTTCTTCAACAATTACAGTTGTTGTAAACTTACATTTTTTTCCAATTACAAAACAGGTTTTATTATTATAATACTATAAAGGTCAGCACTAGCCACTATTGTTGGAGCCAGGATCTGTTGCAAGCATTCATGTATGGGAGAGCCATGACAAAGCAAAGAGAGAATAATAATGTAAAGATAGGAAAAATGCATTAATCAACCCTATTAAAATACATGCAAAGGAGTGAGTATTTATAGGCAAGGTGAGTGAGGTGAGGTGTCAATATTGACCAATGAGAAATGTAACTCCAGCATCTCCCAAAATAGGGGGGAGTAACTTCCCTTGTAGTGGATTGACACCACACACACATGCACCCACTAACATGAATATGACCTATTAAATAACTCACAATTATTTACTACCTAAGCAAGCTTAAAAAAATAAAGGAAAATAAATTCCTACACTTACACCCCCCCTTAAGAATAGCTTAGGTGGATGTAAATATGGGTCCTGACAAATGAAGCCATGTTAGGTACCCATGTACAAACAAATAATCTCTCATAAAGTGGAGAAAAGGAGAAAAACCCAATGGGAGAAAACTCCTCTCCAAAAGAGAGGAAAAAATAAGAAAGTACAAGAACATGTGATGGAAGAAGGACACTAAGACCCCCCATGGAATGAATCCATCACAAGAGTATAATCATGAGTGCCCCCCATAAGAGAGAGCGAAAAGAGAATATGAATCCCCTCCAAGAAGAAGCTCCAATACCAATGAAGAGAAGATGTAATCCAATCCACTGCCTGCAAACAACATTTCTCCCTTTCAAAAGAAATAGATCCATTGGTGAATGTAGAATCCATATCGAAATGTGTGCCTCTGAATGCAACTCAAGTGACCTCATACTGGGAGAATATGTCTTCTCTGAAATAGAAACTATCTACCGAATCAAAGAAGAAGAACCAGGAGAGGATATGATCTGAACTACATCTAGAAACACAAAAGATGAAGGTGGTGATGAAAATCCACTTGAGATAGCATCAAACAAGAGAGATAAACCCTTAAATGTGTCCTCCAAATCAGCAATGTGAGACTCCACAAACATGAATTCCAATGAGGTGGATCAAGAAGACTAATATTGACCTACTATAGAGAATCACTAGAAGCCAATGATGATGCAACACTGAACTCTGAAGTAGCAACAGGTGATGGTGGAGAAATGATCTCATTAGGAGGATAAGTGATCGAAGCAAGCAATTCAAAAAGATGTGAGAAATGAGGACACATCTCTTTCTCATGTTGATTACTTCCACAATATCTGTAATTAGATTTATGCTATTGGTAGAATCTCATCTCCTTAGATGATTAGAGATCAAAATATGCAAATAGATTTATGCTGATAAAAGAAGCCTGTCAAAGCAAACAGAACCTTTCCAGGAGGTAGCATGTCCAGGATATCCAACAAAAGCCATAAAATTGATAAACTGGATAGAAGATAGCTAGGGATGAAGCTGCAAAAAATTACATAGATGGTTGTGTGGAGGACTGAATCACCTTTCCAATGATATTTTTTTTTGTCTAATTCTGATACCATATGCAAACGATATGCCTAAAACACTAAGGGTAATGCTGAAAAAAGACCTGACTTCTGGTGAAAACAATAGGCTACTAAGACAAAATCAGAAACATTTACCTGCACCACTAGAAAGTGCTCTAACTCCTCTTTCTGGTGATATCTTATTTGCACAAAATGAAGTCCAGACGTGAAATTTATGCAAGATTTCGTGAAATTGCTCCTTTAGGGCATGTAGAGGAGGGCAAAAATGGGGGATTACTTTTAACCATTGGAAAAAAGGCCAAACCCTGTCGGAGAACCCTTCAAACCGCTGGATAAAATGACACACCTTGTGGAAGCACCCTTCGGATTGCTGGATAAAATGATGCACCCTGCGGAAGCACCCTTCGGACCACTAGATAAAAGGATGCACCCTCAAAAAATCACAGCGAATTTTTTGATCTTCGATTACAGGCGTTGTTAGGGTTTTTTCGCCCTTTTAAATGCAATGGCGGGGTTAATTTTTCTCCAAGATGCACCTTTTAAACTCTCAAGGCTGAAACCCTCATAGATTCGAGAAGAAACTTACAGGTCTGGAGCTTTGATACCATGTTGGAGCCAGCATTTGCTGCAAGCATTCATCTACGGGAGAGCCATGACAAAGCCAAGAGAGAATAATAATGTAAAGATAGGAAAAATGCATTAATCAACCCTATGAAAATACATGCAAAGGAGTGAGTATTTATAGGCAAGGTGAGGGGTGAGGTGTCAATATTGACCAATGAGAAATGTAACTCCAACATCTCCCAAAATAGGGGGGAGTAACTTCCCATGTAGTGGATTGACACCACACACACATGCACCCACTAACATGAATATGGCCTATTAAATAACTCACAATTATTTACTACCTAAGCAAGCTTAAAAAATAAAATAAAGGAAAATAAATTCCTACACTAACAACTATGTGACTCTTGTTTATATTGTTTACTTTAAATTTTTATTTTATTTTATTTATTTAAAGAACTATTTTATATTCTTAGTTTTTTAAATATATATCGATTGTATTTTAATTTTTATAACATTGATGACACATAACACTTTGAATATTCTAAATACAATTAAATATCTAAAACTTAACATCAATTTTTTTTATCCAATGCATTTAGTCTTGATTTAAAAGAAGTCAATATTTTTTTAATTGATAATTTTTTTTTTCAACAATAAAAATATATTTTTTAAAAATTGATTAGTCTTCACTTTAGATTTGTATTTAAAGTAGATATAAACATTATTAACAATAAATTGACTTTAATTTATATTTATAATTTATAATTTAAACCATTATCATATCATGTGGATTTCAAAAGGATTTTTTTAAAAATAGGAATAATGGTGCACTTCAATAGAGTTCTCGTAAATAAATAACTAACAATTAAAATACCCTTACCCCATGATCTCATTTTGAACATTGATGTGGAATACTTACAAATTAAAAAAAAAAAACTTTTTGAGCATTAATGTGGAATATTTACTAATAAACTCATCTATGTTTATTATTTTGTTGCAGTGATTTTAGTGGTAACCATCTTAGTGGACCAATACCATCAGAATTGGGATCTTTGGTTCATTTAAAAAATTTGTAAGTTTTATACTATATCTTAGATGACACTTTCTAGTAGATATTTTTCTTGGGATTTTACCTCACAAACAATGATTTAAAGAAGAATAGATTATTTGAAAATACATATGTGCACTCTATATGATTCATTCTTGTCTTCTACATTTGAAAATTTTGATCTATTTATTCCAGGTCACTTGGCATGAATCATCTATCTGGTATTATTCCAAAAGAACTTGGAAACCTCAAAAGTTTAGAAAAAATGTAAGATAAGAACTTGAATTTCATAGATAAATACCAAGGCTCCAAAGATGAATAGGGTTATGTAGAAAATTTTATAATGAGTATAAGAATCTCAAAAATTCATGAATACTCATTCAATAATGATTTTTTTTCTTATTTATGAGTAGTAATTTAATAGCCATGTCACTCCTTTTGTGTTGGACAGGGACTTATTTTCAAATTATCTATATGGACAACTACCAAGATCACTTATAAAATTGGCCCACCTTAAGATGTTGTAAGTTTATGTCACATTTCTTCTCATGTCTAGATCCTCATGAAAATTCATTATGCAAATTTAATTTTTAAAATAAGATAAGATAATTATAAAGTTTTTTAGAGATATCAAAATAGTGTTTTTTAAAATGTTTAATAACTATTTAATTTTCAAGAAAAATTTCATATTAGTTTGATTGTTTAAAATTTAGATTTTATATAAAAAAATAATGAATGTGAAGTCCTCATCTTTAAAAAATAGTAAAGTAAAATAAATTGTAAAACTTCTCAATTTATTTATAAAGGATGTTGGGAAATGAGGTGTCTCAACCTTGCATATTTCCCGTAGCATTATTTTGTATTTAATATTTTCCCACAGTCAGATATTGTTTTTATTCAGCTCCAAAATAATGTAGGGGTGTTTGAATTCTTAATTGGCACTTTTGCCACATGTCGGTGCCTTGGAAATTGAAATATTAGTTGTCAAAAGATGCCCACATGATAGTATATCATGGAAGGACTATTTTTAGCGATATTATGACAGATTCTATGACAACTATAAGGGTCAAAAATAGGGGAGAATATTTTGGATGTGATAACCTAATTTTAGACTAGTATCTAACTTTTTTGGGCACTACATCTCATGAGAGGTTTCACTCATGGTTTTGAAAACCACAAAATGGATTCTTGGTTGTGAGAGGTCTATAAATTGAAAGCTTGAGGACAAGTTTGTGAGAGATTAGTTTTTCCTCTAGAGGAGAAAGATGTAAATCTCCATGTCAAGGCTTTGAGCCTACAAGTGTATTGTAACATGTTTGTTGTTGTAGATTAATACATTGGTTCGATGCTTTGGAGTGTAGGTTTTTTACTTGAAAGGGTTTTCCCCATGTATATTGGTGTCTCTTCTCGTTTGTCTATCTTTCTTCTATTCTTCTTTTCATGTTCTTAAAGTGCTAATTTATATGCTGTTATGCTACTGAAATTTATATAGATATGTAAGCTACATTATCTTTCCTCTAAGGGTTAATGAGATGGGAAATCAACTATGTTTGTTTCCACTTTAAAGGCATAGTAGTATGTGCTTGCAACAAGTTATTGAATATCTATTTAAGTAAAATATAGGATGTTGTAAGGTGCATGTTGGCTTCTCCTTTCCCTTTCAATTGGTATCAAAGTTACAGTGGTTCCATGGTTGCATAAGATTGCATGTGTTGGTTTCATGGTGTTTAAGGTTTTGAGCATTTCTTTTATTGTGATTTCTTAGCTTGGAAAGCTTGAGGTAATTTGTAGGAAGGAATTGGCTGATTATTAATCCTTGTTTGAGTGGAAGTCTTGCAGTTGATCTTGTTTCCAGGTTACAATAGACATTTGAAGGATGGAGAAGATGGAGTATTATGGAGTTGATCATGTGGTTAGATTTAATATGATATTGATCTAGAGCTCCTGTTTGATAGTATGTAATAACCCTCATGCATGGTGGTTATATTATTTCATTCTATGGTCATTTGCAACAAAGTATTCATGTTGGGTCTTTGTTCATGGCTCTTTGATCACATGGAGAAACTTGGGTTGTCATGACTATGGTTGGATGTGTGTATGTTGGGTGCTTGGTTTTAGTCCCTGGCATTGGAAGGCACTGTTTTGTTAACCTTGAATGCATGTGTTGGTTTCATGGTGTTTAAGGTTTTGGGCATTTCTTCTATTATGATTTCTTAGCTTGGAAAGCTTGAGGTAATTTGTAGGAAGGAATTGGCTGATTATTAATCCTTGTTTGAGTGGAAGTCTTACAGTTGATCTTGTTTTCAGGTTACAATAGACATTTGAAGGATGGAGAAGATGGAGTATTATGGAGTTGATCATGTGGTTAGATTTAATATGATATTGATCTAGAGCTCATGTTTGATAGTATGTAATAACCCTCATGCATGGTGGTTATGTTATTTCATTCTATGGTCGTTTGCAACAAAGTATTCATGTTCGGTGTTTGTTCATGGCTCCCTAATCACATGGAGAAACTTGGGTTGTCATGACTATGGTTTGATGTGCTTATGTTGGGTGCTTGGTTTTAGTCCCTAGCATTGGAAGGTATTATTTTGTTAACCTTGAATGCATATAGGCTATGGAGTTGATCATTGGATGATCTGAAAGCTTCTGGAACAACCTAGCTCCTCCGTATGCTTCCATATGGTGGTGGTTGTGGAGTTGGCCTACAAGTGGGCCTAGAGTTCCTGGACCTCTTCTTCCTTTTGGTTGGTTGTACTTGCATGTCTCAGTTTCATATTGATTTGATCTAAGGGTTTTGTAGATTTTTCATTCAAAATCTATGGTTATGCTTATTTGTGTTATTCCATTGTTCTAGTATAACTGTTATTGGTGGTTTTCAGACTTGTGGGTCTTCCAGATGATAAGTGGATATGGATTTGCATGTATGTCAGTGACATGGTGGTTTTACAGGTTTTACATGGTTAATCAAAACTTGTGGTTTTGTAGATCTGTGAATAAACTATTTTTCATATTATGATTCCTTGGGGGTGTTTCTGGATGTAAGATAGTTGCAGGTTTGCATGTATTCTTCATGCATGGTGTGAGGAGGTTTGTAGCTTTCTCTGTGTGGGTATGTGATTAGTCACTCATCATTTCTATAGTATTTTCTTGATGGGTTCCTTGACTATGGCTACTCATATGTGGACTAGTTTGGCAAATCAGATTTGTGGTTGATTTGGTGTTTGAGTCTTGTGGTCTACATGTTATCTTCTGGTTATCTCAGTTTACAGGTTTCATGTTTGGGATCTATGAGTTATGCAGTTTTGTGGGTTGATCACCTATTTGACTGCAGTGGGATGACTCAGATGTGGACTGTCTATATCCACAAGATTGATTCAATTTTTATGTAGACTTTGTTAGGTGACCTTTTCTGTGGTCATTTGTGCATTGGTATGTTGCATTGGGATGAGAGGATGAATGATTAGAGTGCCTAGATATTTGGTTATTGGGACTTCTAGAATGTTTATCATGATGCGTTGATAAGATTGATATCATAGTTTCAGTGGGAGCTTTGGCAGTGATGTGAATCTATCACTTGGTGATGGATGATCTTCTACATTGGTTGTAGGTGTCATGATAAGACTTTTGGATTATGATTCTTAAATGATGTGAAATTATTTTGACATCTTGAGTTCCATTGCTAGAGGATAGTTACCTTCAATTGTGATTTGAGATGGTATTATGCCATGATGGATTCTCATTTCTAAGATTAGAGTTTTGGCAAGATATGTTCATTGGAGTAGGTAGTGATCTCCTAGGAGTAGATGTTAGATCATGATGTCATGTGTGTTCCTAGATTTTGTAGATGTGCAGTGGGAGCTTTGACAGTGGTCTGGTGAAGTTCTCTTTGGTTTTGAGTATTAATCATTTTATTAAAGCTTCATGATTTTGTAGGATGCATTTGAAGTTGGCATGTATTGGTTGATGGATGCTCATGGATACTAGAGAGACTTGAGGTGAGGCTAGAGATCTCTTGTTGTGGGGATCATGTGTTGGAATGGTAAAATTTCAGCAGAAAGATCAAGGAGCATTTACTTGTTATGGACATGAGTTCATGTTTGAACTTGACAGGAGATTGTTCTTAGAGAGAGTCTATGAGACTCAGCGTATCTTAGTGGATCACCCTCATTCCCCACTCTCAGTTTAGTCAACAGAAAATGATTTGATAGGTATTGCCCATGTTATTTCAGATTCATTTTGTTTTATGCTTTGATTTCTCATGGATATGGATCTTGAGCTATAGTTTCTAGTTCTGGAGGGTTCATTTGAGGATTACTTGGCATGGTTATCTCCTTAGGTATATGATTTGATTTATTAGAAGTTTTGGAGATGTTATTGGGTTGATTTCCTATTTGTGGAATGAATCTTTTAAGTTTGATCTTCCTTGGTTAGACAAGCTTACATCCTTTTTTGGTTATTTGAGATATATATGTTTTGTTTGATCTTTTGAGTGGGTGTTGTTAAGGCTTTTCAGTTGGGGTTTTGTGAAGGAGATCTTACTTGGTACATCTTAGCACTTGGTGGTGTTGGTAGAAGGACATGATATGGTTTGCAGTTTCTCTTTATAGTCTCATATTTCTTCCTAGAGGTTCTTATTCATCTAGTATGATCATTGGGTTTGTGGTCATCTACTATTTTTGTACTTTATTGTTTTTTAGCAACAGTATGTGTTCTTTAAATGTATATCATTTGAGATGTGGAGGACTTGGGAGAAGTGGATGAGATCAAAGGTGAGAGAGTGAGCAGAAAATTGTTGGTGGAAGTATGCTCTATTTTGCAGTAGGTTGGTTGTAGTTTGCAGATCATTGTGATTGTTCTTTGTATTACATGATTTGATTATAAGCCACACTTTTATGTAAGTGATGATTGGTAGACTTTGTGTTGCTTTGGTTGGCATTGCTCATGTAGTTTGATTCCTAGGATGTATGTATGTCTTTGGTAGATTGTTTTCCATTGGACTGCAGTATCAAAGGTCTTCAAATTTTTTGCACATCAATGGCTTTTGTGTGTTTGTTATCATGGGATATGGTAACTTTGAGTAGGACAGTGAATTATATAGGGATGAGGGCTGTAGTATGGGCTAGATATGTCATGTGCAAAAGTTCTATCAATGGTGGGTTTTTTAGTTGGATGTAAACAACTAGATGTGGTTGTTGTTCTAACTATTTTTGGAGCATTCATGCTTGATCTTGTTTTGGAGGTGTTTGGACTTCAGAGTTGTGTTCTGGTAATGGGTTTGAAGTTGGATACATTGGTGTGTCTATGTGACATTTAATGTTTCATCATGTTTTTGGAATTCTAATTTTTTTGTCATGTTGGTGATCACTTGGAAGATGTTATAGGTTCTTTTGTAAAGCTCGTGAGCGTAGTGGAGTTTAGTTGAGACAGTATGGTAACCTTGGTTGTTCATAGACTGGTTGTGTATCCCTTGACTCTTGCAAGGTATTCAACAAGTGGGAGAATGTTGGGAAATGAGGTGTCTCAACCTTGCATATTTCCCATAGCATTATTTTGTATTTAATATTTTCCCACAGTTAGATATTATTTTTATTTAGCTCCAAAATAATGTAGGGGCGTTTGAATTCTTAATTGGCACTTTTCCCATATGTCGGTGCCTTGAAAATTGAAATATTAGTTGTCAAAAGATGCCCACATGATAGTATATCATGGAAATACTATTTTTAGCAATATTATGACAGATTCTATGACAACTGTAAGGGTCAAAAATAGGGGAGAATATTTTGGACGTGAGAGCCTAATTTTAGACTGGAATCTCACTTTTTTGGGCACTACATCTCATGAGAGGTTTCTCTCATGGTTTTGAAAACCACAAAATGGTTTCTTGGTTGTGAGAGGTCTATAAATTGAAGGCTTGAGGAGAAGTTTGTGAGAGGAGAGTTTTATGCATGGTTATGCTGTCAGTTTTTCCTCCAGAGGAACAAGATGTAAATCTCCATGTTAAGGCTTTGAGCCTGCAAGTGTACTGTAACATGTTTGTTGTTGCAGATTAATACATTGGTTTGATTCTTTGGAGTGTGGGGTTTTTTACCTGAAATGGTTTTCCCCACGTATATTGGTGTCTCTTCTCTTTTATCTATCTTTCTTCTATTTTTCTTCTTTTCATGTTCTTAAAGTGCTAATTTATATGTCGTTATGCTGCTGAAATTTATATAGATCTGTAAGATACATTATCTTTCCTCTAAGGGTTAATGAGATGGGAAATCAACTATGTTTGTTTCCGCTTTAAAGGCATAGCAGTATGTGCTTGTATCAAGTTATTGAATATCTGTTTAAGTAAAATATAGGATGTTGTAAGGTGCATGCTGGGTTTTCCTTTCCCTTACAAAGGACTTTTAGACATCAATTAAGTTGAAACTTAAAAATATTATGCAAAAAATGTACAAAGTACCAAGTCGACACCTCTTAGAATTATTTATTTGGTTTTAAATATAGTCTTCTAAAATCTCATCACATATGTCTATTTTATTTGTTAGAAATTATCTATCTTAAGATCTTGAGATGATAATATTAGCTATAAAATGTCCACACCATCCTTATTATATCAATATTATCAATGAGCATAACGAATATTGGATCTTTCTATATATGATCCTTCTTGAATTTCCTAATCATCCATTGAAATTCCACCTTCCTAACCTCATTATCCTAACAATGGATTGCAATTTTTCTAGTTTAACAAACACTTTGTACTAAAAGCAAGTTTAAAAATTATAGTGTATCTCATAGGACAAATTCTATAAAAATCAAAATTAAATCAAATATTTTCATTCAATCTCACACTATTGACATAGCCAACATAATATACAAATATACTTGTTGACATAAAAACACAGACCAAAGAGTATATTGGTATTATCTTGTGTTGTACTTTGGTGTAATATAGTAATGAATAATAACAGAGCATATGCACTAAGATACAAACCTATCAAAAGAAATTATACAGACATATTTATAGACAACATATGATAGAACCACATATATATTATTCTCTTGATAGTAGATACAATAGGTCTTATGTAATCATCATGTTCTTACATTTACATACATTATTTCCTTCTATTGCATCATCATGTCTTATCTTATTACATATCCTCTTATGCTTTTATTTATTACTTCTTATTCTTCAATCACATTCCTCTTTGTATATTTATATCATTTCACCTATTGATGAGTATCCTTTGTTATATTGCTTCTTGAGATGTAGGGACATGTTCCTAGAACCATTCTTGTATAGTTGTGACCCTCTCTAGGTTTTGTAAAGCATTTGAAGTTAATTGCACTATTAGTTCTTGGGTTTTACAATAGTATTTACAAATCTCAATTATTTATAATTGAGTGTAGATAGACTTAGCTTATAACACTCTTTTGGGTTTTCACCATATAACCCTCTGTTAGGTCACCCTTATAGTTTTACAACCTTACAAAGATGAGATCAAGCTACCCAAAGGATTTTCAACCTATTTCATCAAAGTCTTTATCTCAATTATGATCCTACCAACATTATTCCCAAGTTTTAAACTATGTTGGACTCTTGAGACATCCAAGTTTTGATTTGCTATGCTACTAAAAAATCTATCCCAAAATTTTGAAATCTAAAATAGACACAAAATGATGTGTTGGCCACTGGAGTTTAAACTTATAAAATTGGGTTCAAAACTTCAAAATTTGTAACATCAATTAGGGAGAATTCTTTGATGTTTAACCTATTATGCAAATGTCTATTGAATTTGGCATCTTCAAAGCTCTGTCTCCACAGTCTGATTATGCCGCATGCATTGTGGTTGACTATGTGGTGGTTTACACTAAACTCTTTACTTTTCCCAACTTTAATATCATTAATGCCATACGATGATGAAGTTTTAAGCTTAATTATCTCATTTACAAAATTGTGTGAGCTCTATGCTCCTATTCTTGCTAGTAGTGATAATGGAGAGTGGCCATGTTTTATCTTTGTTGGTAATCTAGATCAGAACAAGGATCATAGGAAATATACACTTGTAAAAAGTGTGCTTCTAAGACATCCAATTCATCCTTCTAAGCCTTGGTGGTGGCCGACCAACTTCATGAGTAGTGGTAGAGGGTGGAAACATTACTAAAAATTGTTTCCACCTCTATTTCATCCATAAGTTGTTTTCTTTTGCTCAACAAGTTTTCTTTCATTATATCCAATTTCTTCTATTCATATTCCTAAAATATCTTATTGTCAATTTGTAGTCATTTTTCTAATTGGTTGACATGGTGAAGGAGGCTTTGGATCACTTGTTATGATCACTATGTTGTATCTATCAAAGGACCTACCAATTTATCCATGACCTCTTTAGCTCTAAATAATCTATCCATCCAATCTTTACAAGTAGTTGTATCCAAGGCTTTTTAGAGTTCCATATTTTCTAATAGTATTAGCTTGTTAAGATCCACCTATGCCTTTATTGGAGTATTGATAATAATTATGACCACAAGTGGATGTTTTTGTCTGGCTAAAAATTCTTAGACTTTGATAATAGTGTCCCTGGTTGGTTGTGCAAAGGAACTAGCCACAATTGGTTAAGTAATTTGTGTGGTTTCTTTTTGTGGCTTCTTTGTTTGTCTACCATTCTCCTTATCTCCTTTTCTTTCAATTGCAACCTTTTATGTCTCCATTAACTGGTTCTTCTCCCTTGTATCAAGTTCTCTCATTATTTTTGTAGGGTTCTTTTCTTATTGTAAAGTTTCTCCCTCCTATGGTGTCTCTTCTATTCTTTGTGTAGTTTCTTCTTGTGCATTTTCTTATTCCCTCTATGGGACCTCTTATTTTGGGGATTCTTCTTACAATAAGGTATTTCCCTCTTCTTTCCCTATCTATTTTTTCTATGTTTGTTCCTCCTCTTCCTCCACATTGCCCAAGTACTACTAATTGTTCTACTTCTTCCTCTATTACTTGCTCTATTTTTGTTCATTTCACCTTCTAATGTGACTTCAAAGATTTATGGTGATTGGGGTGGAGTTAGAGTAGTTGTAGAGGTTGTTGCCTAAGATTTTTTCTATTTTTATGCCCATTCTTTATCCAACAACTTTTGGTATGCCATTCTAGTGGCCTATATATCTTCCTCTCAAAGTCTCTTTGTGATTGTATCATATTCCTTTCTTCTCATTTGGACAAGTGCATCCACTCTTTGCTTTGTTCTAGGACATTTGTCCCTCAATGCTTATAATTTATTTTGTGTATCAAAAGAAATTTGTATTTCTATTGTAAACTCCACATATATGGATCTCTAATAGTTGCTTCTACTATTAGTGTTGCATCTCTTTCCCACTACTTTCTTTTAACTATTTCTATCAATTCTTTAAGAAAACTTTGCATTAATTCTTCTAATGAGAATGGGATATTTGAAATATAACATAACATTGCCTCCAAAATCTCATCTTTATTATTTATTGTTGTAAGATATGTTTGAGCCATCTCCAAAGGTTTCCCTCTTATAAACGATGATTTGTACAATGTTTTAACCTCTAATTATTCCTCTTAATTTGTTTGTTTTCTGCCTAATTTATCTTTTATCTCTAGAGTTGATTTTATTTGAAAAAGAGAGAGAGAATAAGGTAAATTTGCAGCTATGTAGATTTAAAAATGATTTCAAATCTGAAATTAATAGCATGTGTAAATCTAAAAATTACTTTCAATTTAGATGTTAGAGTATTTCTCCAATTTAATCATTGTAGTAGAAGAAAATAGCTTGCAAGAAGAAGACAAGTATTTATGTGGAGAAACCCCTAAGGGAAAAAACTCCACACCAAAGGTGTTTATGCTTGTATTAAATCTCTTGTGAAAGATTACATTCAATACTGAAATCCTTTTATTCCTTGATGCACTTCAAAAGCTTCTTCAATCTTCAAACCTGTAAAAAAATTCAAAAGCTTCTTGCTTTTTTTTCCTTCAAAAGCTTCTTGCTTTTTTCTTCAAAAGCTTCTTGCTTTTTTTTTCTAAGTCTTTTACAAAAAACTTCTTGCTTTTTCTTCTAACTCTTTTTCACAATTCAACTCTGGAAAATGTATGGGGATCTTAATTAAATCAAAAGCTTCTTTTAATTCAAGTGCTTAATTAGAAAGCTTGAAACTCAAATTACAATAAATTGTAATTAATAACATAGCAACCAATGCTCATGCAAAAACCAAGTGCTCCAAATAGAGAAGATTGAAGTCAAACCAAAGTCAAGCCTTCTGTTAACTATCTATCCTTGATGTGGGAACCCAAGTGTGCTAAAATTAGCTTTGCCATCATCAAACATATTTCCAAATAAAAGCAACAATAGAAAGTCTTCCAAATGGGTGTCCATATTTGGCCAATTACTTTATGTTGATTGAAGTGATCAATACACATCAATTTCATGCAAACAACATGCAAGATTGATGTCCCCAAGGTTATTATGAATTACTTTGTTTTGTACATGCAAGTGACATGCAAACACCGGATCCAACATGCAACTAATACCCATTACCTGCAACACTGAGATGCACCATCCTGCAACTTTCTAGGGTTGGAGTGTCCTGTAAGTAATATCTTAAAACTAACATGCAACTAACATGTAAGCATTTGCAACAACATGCAACTAATACCCATTACCTGAAACACTGAGATGTACCATCCTGCAAGTTTATGGAGTTGGAGTGTTCTGTAAGCAATCTCACAAGACTGACATGCAACAACATACAAGGTCATATAACTAACATGGAACAATATGTAAGGTCATACAAGTCCATAGGAGTGACATGCAACAACATGTAAGCACATGCAACAACATGCAAGCACATGCAAGACCATAGGAGCAACATGCAACAACATGAAACAACATGTAAGTCCATAGAAGCAACATGCAATAACATGCAAGTACATGCAAGTAACATGCAACAACATTCAAGTACATGAAAGCAACATGAAACAACATGCAACAATATGCAAGTACATGCAAGTAACGTGCAACAACATGCAAGTGACATGCAAAAATATGCAAGTCCATGCAAGATTTTATGAACTCATACAAACAATATCTAATTCATGCATCTCTAACACTTTATTTAACTCCAACATTATATCCATGCAAGGTGTCTCAACATTATCCACTCATGTACATAAAAAAGCACAACTCCAAGTCTAAATATAAGTCCCCATCAAAAGTGGACACCCAAGTTTAACTCCCACTCACTAGGAGTTATCAAACTCTCAAAATAGACTTAGGAGAAGTCAACAAAGTCTTCATGGCCCCCACTCTAAAAATGGATGCCCAAGTTTGAACTTATCAATTAGGAATTGATTTGCAAAAGTCAAAGTGATATAATTAATAAATAATTAATCTCTCAAAGTCTTTGTGTTGAGGAACACATTCCAAGAACTTTGGAGACACATGAATTGGTTAGGATTGCAAGTTAATGGCAACTTATCCCAACAGATTTTTCCTCCCTCCCTTCTACTTGTGTTTATCTTGTTCTTATTTGCAATTATTATTTTTCTTGTTTTGTTTCCACACAAACTTGTCCTTGTCCTAATTTATCCTCTTTTTTGAAGATTCACTATATTGTACTAGGCCTCTCTGAGCCTTGGCCTTTTTTCTTCTAAATTTTTTTTGTTGTGGTTCCTATTATATTTTTATTTTCTAGCCACTGAATTGTAATAAGGCTTCAGTTGTCAATTTGGTAGGATATTTTGACAATGAAGGTGTTGTTTGTTCTAATATCCTTGGTGCTTTCTCATTCTTGGAAGGTCCTTCATCTTCTATTCCTTTCCTTTTCCCTCTATGTTCAATTGATGAGAATTCCTTTGTAATTCCTCCTTATTTAGTGCTTATTTTGTCCTAGAATCCTTGATTCAAATAGTTCTACCTATTGTGGCATCCTTGGGCTCATGGAACCTAACCTAGATGATCTTTTAGATGTCCTTTCCTCTTGTTTCTTCTTGTCCTGTCTTTCTTAGTAGTATCAATTATGTGGATTGGTTTCCCTAAATCTCCATTTCTGCAACCTTCTCCATTTTTTTCTTTTTCTTTCTTCTTTTATATTTTTTGTATCCTCTTTTGCATTCCTCTTGTCATAATATTCTCTTCAAGTTCCAAATTATTCTACCTTAAGGTCTTTGGGTAGGGCTAATAAAATTTATACATTAGATACTAGAAGGTTTGGACAAACTTCATATTGTAGGGGTATCTAAGAGGTCCCAATTTTTGTAGCTTCTAAGTAGTTATAGTTAGTATCTACAATGAATACTGTGTCATTTTCATATTTTCTAACTATATCATATGGTATTCTCAAGCTTTGTCTTGCATGAGTTTTTGTAGGTTCTAAAATAGTCATTGAAAACATTCTTATATTATACTTCTATGACATAAGACCTTATGTGGGCCATGATTTGACTACCTATAAACCTAGTGTTACCCCAGATATGCCCTCCCAACACTAGGTAACTATTGCATAAAATAAAGAGAAAGATGAGTAATGGAGCCATACAAAAATTCATGCTAACTTCCTTTATCTTGGTAATGTTTTACATCAACTATTCTCATAATATTTCACACATCATATTTGATGCCATTAATTACGATTCCACATGTAATTTGTATGGGTGTCTATGTGGTGGAGTCCTTTCTATTTGTGTAGTAAATTTTATATGAAATGCCCTTTGTGGCATATCTTAATATTGCCTTCTAGATTTTATTGATGGCTATATTTTGCTTGTCATAAGTTGCTCCTATGAGCACTATTACTTGCTTAGCATCAACATTTTTCTTTAACAATTGTTTCCATTTGTCTAATAGCCCTAACATTGTCTTGATAGCATCTTTGGTAATTTGGTATGGCCTATCCAAATACATGAAATCTTCATGTTTTTTTCTTAATATGATTCAAATCTAGCTATTTGCACCTTTAAACATTGATAAATCTTCTCATACATCTAGTTTCATTTCCCCCACCCTTCTACATTGTGGAAAATATTTCCTCATGTTGTTAGTAGGGTTTACCATTATTATGATTCTCACTCTACTTCTAAACCTTTTTGATCTATCTTAGTGAGCTTGACATGAATGTATTTATGAATGTCTTATACATATAATACTCCTACTAGGATATTAAAAATGCCCCTTTTGGATCAACCTCCATTTCCTTCCATGGGTACTTCTTGTATTTTGGGGGTGAAATTTTAGAAACCTCAACCAATTTTGGTTCCTATGGTTGTGCCATTTTTCTCTATGTGTTTATAGTTCTCAAACACTATTTCCCTTCTTAATAACCCTTACTTGTAAGCCCTAGCTCTATAATTCTATAACCCTAGCTTTTGCTCTTCTGCTTGATGTTTGAATGACTTATTCATTTGTTTGTTTTCCCTTTTATCAACCTTAATGATGATTTATGAAATAAATGTACTTATCTATTCATATCTTCCTACCAACTTTCTTCTATTTCTTTTTGAATTTTCCTTTTACTTTCCATATAAGTGGTACTTGTGCTCCTAGCCTAACCTAACCTATAATAGTACAACATTTTAGATGTTATCCATTTTGTTTAGTTGTCACTATCTTATGATCTCATATTTTACATACTTTACAAGATGTTTTGCATATTTTAGACCCTTGTTCCTTCTTTTTCTTTGTCATCAATCTCTTATGTAGTAGGAATTTAACCTTGCTCCATTCATTTATTTATTCATCATTTGACCATTCATTTATTTCTCTAAAATTCAAAATGTGGTCTATTTTATATGGCCCAAACCATCTCATTTTCAAATTCCCAAGTTTCTTGAATGTATTGTCATACATTAACCTAGAGTCTCTTGGTTACAATTGTTTATTTTAATATTTACTTCATGTCATTCATTTTCCTTGTCTTCTCCTATGTTTGGTTGTATGCTACAATAAATCTTTTCTCATCCAAATTTTCTAATTCTATTAGTTTTTCCTTACAAAATCTTCCCCATTAATCCTTAATGATATTGCAAGTCTCAAATTAGGCAACATACATTATATTGGTAGTGCTACATCTAATACATAAGCTAATTGGAAGGGACAAAGTTTCGTCAATATTTTGTAGGGGATCTTGTGTGTCCATAACATTGTAGGTATCTTCAAATCTCAATTAGAAGTATTACTATCGCATAATTTTGTTAAAAATATCTCCAAAATTTTATTAAAAGATGCACTTGCACCATTATCATGGGGATGATAAAGTGTACTCCTAATATGTGTAATCATGAAACTATCCAACTTAGATCTTTAATTATTTTATCAAGGTCAAGGATAAGTTTCCTTTAGACAAGTGAGACAAAGGGAATATAACACTTGATTTGAGACATAAAAGGAAGTCTTAGATCAGTTGTCAACATATCAAAGATCATCTAGATATGCCATAAAAATACAATCTCATGAGAACTATCCCAAGCAATAATTTACGCAGACTCTATAGAGAAATTGGACATATTACAATCCTAGATTCAATAGAAATTGAAACCCATGTGCATATTGTACCTTGTAGTAGACACATTGTCATCAACACATCCAACATAATCTACATCAAAGTATCCAACAAGTTAGGAAATTTTGTTTAACAATACTCAATGTTATGTATTTGTTGTGTGAAGGTAATGAAGAATCCTTTTAGTTGCATGCCAATGTCTCTCCCTAGGATAATGCATGAATCTAGATAGAACCCCAACAACAAAAGAAATATTGAGCCTAGTGGGCAATAAGTAGATCAATATCCCAACCAATTACATGTACATAGTGTCATCATTAAAAGTATTATCACCATCCTTAGATAACTTCAAGTTGTCTTCTATGGGAGTAAGAGTAAACTTAACATATGTCATGTCAAACGAGTCAAGTATGGCTAAAATATCCTTATCTTCAAAGATGAAAATGTTATGCTCATGTGTCAATCTACTTCACTACCTAATTACTATTCAAGAAAACCAAGATTTATCATTTCAAACACTTTTATTATTCCTTATTTTTTCTCATGTTTATTTTATCATTATTGCTAGTAAGAAGAAGGTCATAAACATACAAAATAAAAATGACCATGATTTCCTAAACATGCATATACTAAGTATCATCTAAATCACTACATTAAAAACCAATCTATTAAAGATAGCTATCAATCTTGACATACCATGCTTAGGGTACCTAATTGAGTCTATATAAGGCTTTCACCAATTACACACCTTGGACTTAGAACCAACATCCTCAAATCCTTGAGATTGGGTCATATGAATCTCCTCTTATAAATCCACATTCATGAAGGAACTTTTGACATCCATCTCATGAACTTTCCACCCATTTTTATCTACAAGAGAAAGAACAAGTCTAATAGTATGCCACATAGTTTTTTGGCACAAAATTATCCTTATAATCAATACCTTCTTGTTCTGAATAGTTTTTTGTAACAAGGTGTGCCTTATAATTATAAATAGATTCATCAAACTTGTACTCAATCCAATAGAACCATTTAGAGTCAATGGGTTTGATTCTATGAGGACAATCAATAAGAACCTAAGGGTAAAAGTTCAAACCTGTGTCACACTTTTGGCCAACTAAATAGTTTTTATAGAAATAGTTTCACCCTAAACAGTTTCAGGAGAAACAGTTTTGCCTGAAACCACATAGCACTTGTATGGCATAAAGAATTTTGCCTGAAATGTTTTCTCTTGAAACTTTTTCAAGTGATACTGCCTCACCCAAAAAAGTCTATGTGGCATCACATGTAGTAGCCAAGCCCCCCATTTTCAACAAATTAAACAGAACTTCAAGTTTAGCTCCAAATTTTCCCAACCAAAGGGTATTTTCATGAAAGTAACTTATTAATACCCTTTGGTAGATCTTAGAGTCTAGAACTTAGAATTTTTTTTAATATTTTGATTAGTTCTGTTAGGATTATTTTTAAATTTATTACAAGTAGGTTATTATAATCAAACATGCAGCTGATTAGAAATTTAAAAAAATAGTAAAATATATGGCACACTAAAGGAGAGAATCCTCTCCAAGAGGGTATAATTTATTTTTTTAATGATAAAAAATTTAGACAAAATTTGACATCCCATGAAAACTATGCCAATTTGAGTAAATTTGACTTTAAAAAACTATTAAAAAATAAATATTCATCAATTTTTTTCTCCATGCACTAGGTTTTCAAGTTACCTAACTAGGAATTTTTTTTTAAAAAAATGCTTTTAATTTTGTGACGTCCCATCAATCTCATTTTTTTCAAATTTTTTTAGTAATTAAATTTATGCTCTTAAATTTGTAAAAAAATATATCCAACTAAATTTTTAAAAATTAAAAAAATTATAAACATAAACAATATTAAGAGTTTTGCATTTCATTAGTTTATATCATTTTAAAATTCAAAACATAAACATTACTTTTAGGTGCTCCAAGTTGGAAAACTATATTTGTGTTGGTCATTTCCTTTATAAAAATGTGACACAGTTTTGAACTTTTACCCCTAAGTATCATTTTTTATGATTACATCATACTCCCTTTGCATATCATCTTTCCAATTAAACTTAGAAAAAACTTAATCAAATGTATGGGTTTCTCTTGTAGATGCCACAAGGGAATAACCCACCTATTTATGAGTCTTTTGAGGTTTAGTTTTTCCAAACGCATCATCCTTCAAAGATCGGGAAATCTCCTTTGAGCCCATCTTGGATAATGTTCAACATGATTAAAGTCTATAACATCAATTGACACTTTATGAGGTTGTGATAAAGCAACTAAGCAAGATCTAAATGATGTACATTAAGTTCTACCTAAGGGGGGATAGTTGATCTTGTGAACTTAGATAAGAATCATAAATCTCTAAGTGTGAAGAAGAATAATATTCTCTTGTGATTTAGAAGTGAGAGAGGAGCAACTAGGTGGAGGCAAGACATCTCCTTGAACCTACAATTGGTGAAACTTTAAGTTCTTTTTCTTCTCACAATATTTTTTGTTTTGGTGAAGCTTATGCTCCATCTTGTCACAAAGGTAACCCACTTAATTGTTCTCACAATCCCAAATTAATCAAAAAATCACATTATGACTTATAATATGTCAATTCATGTTATCAATCAATCAATATCTTTTCTTGTCATCAACATATCCAAAAAAATTGTATTTTTAGTATGTGGATCTAACTTCTTTCTCAACATTGAGGGAAATAAAGCATATCATATGCAAAGAGAGCTTCAAAATATGAATTTTGGGCTTATAGCCTTACCAAGCCTCAAAAGGTTTCATGTTGTACAAAAAAGAACAAGGGGGACCAATTTCTCAAATACGTAGTTGTATGTATTGCTCCAACCCAATTTATGGAATCCTTGTATTTGTAGTATAGCCTAGACCTAGTGGCATTAGTAATGGTCATATTCGTTCTTTCTATGAATCCATTCTATTGTGGAGTATAAAAGGTGGCATATTTCCTTTTAGTTCCTCTCTAAAGGCAATAATGATTAAATTCATGGGAAGTGTACTTAACCCCATTATCACACCTCAACGTTCCATTCTCAAACCAAATTGATTAAAAATAATCTAAATTAAAATTTTTAAATTGATCATAGGGAGTTCTACAGACTAGTGTAATATGACCTTGTTTTCCACATTTCTAATGTACTACATTGTTTTTTTCTTGACTCTAGCCTTGACCTCTATCTCCCCTAGAGTTTTTATCATCACCATAATAAAATCTCTAAAACATGTTTTTCTTAGAATTGATATCATATCCCCTCAAATTATTATTATTGCCACTGTTAGGAACCCGTTTGTAACCCTTCTCTTTACTTTGTTAGTATACTATATTTGGACGCATATGCTTTGTAAGTCGTCCTGTGAGTATATTGTATTATCCCACATTCATGGGAAGTAATAGTTGTTTAGATTAGACTTAGTATATAAGTACGTGTTGAGGCCAATGAAGGCATCCATGAGTTTATTGTATTGAGCTTGCTCAAAGGAGGTTGCCCCCTTGAAGTGGCATGCGATCAATAAATTCCTTTTGTGTTCTGCTATTTCTGCTATTTCTATTATTTCACGCATTTTTCATTATATTGTTGCAGGAGGTTCCTCTCATCTGGTATCAGAGCGCTTTCTTGGGCTTGCTGGGTGGAATTTTTGCTGAATTTTTTTTTTCGCAGTGGCCTCCAGGCGCTGTGATTATTGTAGTAGTTCTTTTTTCTTTGCATATGTATTGTTCATTTCAATTGTAGGTTTGGATCAAGGAATAATCCCTATCCGTTTAACTATGGGAAGTGCCTGGGCATAGCCCTAAAACTCATTGTGAGGAGTACCACAGGAACCCTGAAGTAGTTGGCTCATTGAGAGGACCTGCCAGCGAAAAGGGAAATGACCCCTACTTGATTGACTAGTTCCCATCCGTGAGGTAAACCAAGAGCTGTCGTTTCCATTATACCCACTACCTATGTTACCTCTAACCAACAAATTGTTCACTTCTACATATTTTATCAAATAAAACTATGCAAAAGGAAACAATACAATTCTAAAAGACAACCCTTTTTTCTTTTACAAATTTAAAAAAAAAATCCCCTCCTTTATTTCTAATTTTTAGAAACACAAATCAACCAATCTTTCAATAATTTGTTCCAAGAAACAACTTGTGAAAAAACCTCCAGTGCACTTTGCATTTAAAGCTTTGGACTATACAACCATTCAACACTTATATGCAACTATTTATCATTGACCATATGTTTTTAAATCACTTTTGACTTGTATTTAAGTCACAACTCATGCAATGCATTCAAAGCTTACCTTCTTTATCATGCATCAATGCAAATATTTTTTTTAAAATGACTTCATCATAAAAACATACTCAACTATTGCATGCACAATGCTGGTATATGATTCACATAGTTGGAAGAAAATGAGTAGAGAATCCATGGTGGGTAATTGTCGAGAGAGATATGAATGACTATAACACCATAGCTTAGATTATTGTAGTTGTATGAACTAGGGAATCAAGTTAAAAATATAGCATCAATTCTTTATGGGAAAAAATTAGGTTATGCCAACTTTATTATCAAGTAGATAAATATTTATGTTTTTTGTGGTGTTATTATGAACGTAGCACATTTTCTTGAAAACCAAGGAGTCCATATAGAAGGAATGCTGATATGGATGTATAATGATTACCTACCTCAAGAGGTGGTGGCTATTTCCCATCGACACAATGCAACTCACTCATGAAAACAATACATTACATGCTCCCTCATCCATGATTTATTTCATCATGATCTGTTATGGTGAAAGCCATGCTAAATTCAAGAGACTTATATTACCTTCATCCCATATTTTTGGTTTTTCTTACCAACTTTGTTGTAGTTTTCAAAGAGCCTTTTGAACAGGTGCAACATGAATCATATCACTGAAGAACAACCTTAGGTGGTCAATATTTTTTAGCATCCAATCACCATGGGTGGGGGCCAAAATAGGGTATGGAGCCCTTGTCATGCAAATTATATAAGAAGAACAACATGATTTAGAAAATACTTTAGAGGGGGGAACTCACCCCCTATATGGAGAGATTTAATGGATTTGATCCCCTACCTTACATAATTTATAATAAATTGGAAATCTAGAGTGGTCAATCTATGAGGTGTGGAGCTCCACCTCTCTAGGGAGTTCATTGTTGAGGTTATAGTTTTGTCAACTAACATAAGGACAATGTATAAAGATAGGAGGAATAGAGATGATGTGGTGAACAAATTCCTAAAGGAGGGATGATGCAGGAGCATCCAAGGTTGCAGAGCAATCTTGCATCAACCAAAAATACTTGCATTCTTTCTTTTCTTGCATTTTCATTTTAGTTCAGTCAGTTACAGTTTCAACATTTTGTACCACACTTTGTCAAATTTTCATATCAAAGCTCACGGAGTAGGACTTAGTATTTACATATCATCATCTACATCATATCCAAAATTCAGGTCATTTGGACTTGTTTGCTAAAAGTTATCGCTATCAGAATATCACATGTTTTCATAGAGTAGAGCATATAGACAGTCAGTTGAAGGAGAAGGTTTATGGAGCACTTCCATGACTTGTGGAACCTAATGAAGCATCATACATGGCACTTAAGGATCAGATAAACCTTCCTTGAGGTCCACACCTTGATTCATTCATTTGTGGAGCATTACATGATGTTTAAGGCCAACCTATTTGTTTATGCATGTTACATCCTTCATTGGAGTTTGTAACCTTTCTTGGCTGACGCGGAGGATTTCTTGAGCTTGGAGATGATATATAGATCTATAGGATGTATTAGGAAGTTAGTAGATCATAAGTTAGATTTGATGATAGATTAGATTAGATATATTGTTCCGGAGAGGCACTTCAATGCAATATCTTGTATACATGCAACTAGAATCAAGCTTGTGAGCCCTTTTTATTGTAGCCCAAATGTTGCCAACATATAAGCATTTTCAATATATGATATATTGAGCATTTGAATCTTTGATTGCATTCTATATTTGTGTTGTTTCCGTTGTGTTTACTCTAGCTGCATGGTTTGGACAGTTCATTCTGTGAACCCTCCGACCGTGACTGCACCAAGTGGTATTAGAGAAAAGGTTGAATCCTTTGGGAAGTGAAGGCATTCTGTAAGATCTTGTGGTGAACCGATCACCTACTTGAGGCAATCTACTTATGTTTGTCAATAGAACACCGATTGTGAGGTATTTGCTATCTTGTAGTTAGATCACCGAATTGATCCAGTTGCATTGGATCCTAGGAAGAGATGCCGCCAAGGAGGATGCCTACTATGGGCATTGTTACTAGAAGAATGAATGCAATGATGGAGATCATGAGAACAATGAAAATTAGACTGGATGATATAGAAGAAGATAGAAGAAGAGGACTAAACCCTAGGCATGATGTTGAAAGTGATGATGAAGAATTTCAATCCGCTGATCAAAATGAAGAAACCCTAGAAGAAGAAGAAGAAGAAGAAGAATTAGATCAGGTGAAAATGTTGAGAGATATTTCGAAGATTGGAAAGAGACCTAGAGTGGAAGTCCTGAATTACATTGGAAATTTGAATCCAAAGGAATTGATTGATTGGATAAATGACTTGGAGAAATACTTTGAATATGAAGAAATTGAAGATCCAAAGAAGGTGAGATTTGTAAAACCTAAGTTGAAAGGACATGCTTCTATTTGGTGGAAATAAGTTCAATTAGATAGAAATAGAAGAGGAAAAGAAAAGATCACAAAATGGGATAGAATGGTGAAAAAGTTGAAAACTCAGTTTATACCTATTGACTATGAGTTGGAACTATTGAAAAGATTGTAAAACCTGAAACAAAAGGAGAAATCTATGAAGGAGTATACCCAAGAATTTCATAAGATGATCATAAGGATTGGACATAGTGAAGCAAGCAAGGAGAAAGTGGCAAGATACATAAATGGACTGAGATAGAACATTCAAGAAGAACTGAGTTTGGTGAGGATGACAACAATAGAAGAAGCATATTAGTTTGCCCTAAAAGTTATAGACAAGTTGAATAAGAAGCATGAGCAGAGACAGAGAGGTAGAGGAGGTAAATTTCAAAGCTATAGAACATATTCTGGAGGATAAAGATCATATGCGGAGCAGAACAAACAAGATATCCCATTCAAGAAGGAAGATAGAGATAGAAATTCATACCGGAGAGATGATAGAAACTTCTACCATAGAGGGAATCATAATTCTTACTGCAATGAAGAGTACATGAGAGATGAAAGAGGGTTTGAGAAGAGAACATTCATAGGATCTTGTTTCAAGTCTGGAGGTGAAGGACACAGAGCATTTGAATGTCATCAGGGAAGTACAAGTAAGAAGACAGAGAACAATACAAGAACAACTTATGTAGAAGAAGAACTTGTTGGATCACCTAATTTAGTTGACAAACTAGAGAAATGAGAAGCATTAGTAACGAGGAGAGTACTATTTCAAGCATAGACAACTGAGGAACCACCATAGAGGAAAAGTTTGTTCCAGACCAGATGCAAATCAGGAGGTAAATGTTTCAAGGTAATCATTGATAGTGGCAGTACTAATAATTTGGTTTCAGAGGAGATGGTGACTAAGATGAACCTAGAGAGATTGAAAAACCATAAGCCCTACAAGATAGCATAGATTCATGATGAACACAAGGTACTGGTGAGTGAACAGTGTTTGGTGAAATTTCATATAGGATCTTATCATGATGAAGTATTGTGTGATATTATGCCTATGGATGTATGTCATATATTGTTGGGTAGACCAAGGTAGACTAAGATGAACCTAGAGAGATTGAAACACCATAAGCCCTACAAGATAGCATGGATTCATGATGAACACAAGGTACTAGTGAGTGAACAATGTTTGGTGAAATTTCATATAGGATCTTATCATGATGAAGTATTGTGTGATATTATGCCTATGGATGTATGTCATATATTGTTGGGTAGACCATGGCAATATGATAGAAAATCTATACATGATGGGAGAAATAATACTTATACTATAACATCAAATGGGAAGAAACACATCTTGGTACCTTTAGAAGATGAGCCGTACAGGGAAGTATGAGGGAATGCTAGAATCTGTTTGGTTGATGGAAGAAAATTTCTGGATGGTTTGAGAAATGAGAACATGTGTTTTGCCTTGATTCCTAAGAAGCATGGAACCCTAAGTACAGAGACTGAAGAATCATAGCCATAAGAGATAACTGAATTGTTGATAGAGTATGAAGACATCATATCAGATAATGTACCTGAAGGATTGCCACCAATCTAAAGTATCAGTCATCATATGGATCTTATACATTGAGCTAGTTTTCCTAACAAAGCAGAACACCAGATGAAACCAACAAAGAATGCAAAGCTGAATAGATAAATACAAGAGTTGTTGAGGAAATGATTGATCAGAGAAAGCTTAAGCCCATGTGCAATATTTGTAGTGCTAGAACCGAAGAAAGATGGAGAATGGAGGATGTGTATAGACTCGAGAAATTAACAAGATCATAGTTAAGTATAGATTTCCATTGCTAAGGATGGATGACATTATGGACTGTTTGAGTGGAGCAAAGTATTTCACAAAGATAGACTTGAAGAGTGGATACCATTAGATCAGGATCAGAGAAAGAGATGAGTGGAATATTACTTTTAAGACAAATGAAGGATTGTATGAGTGGTTAGTGATGCCTTTTGGATTGACTAATGCATCGAGTACTTTCATGAGATTGATGAATGAGGTTTTGAAGAAATTCTTGGGTAAGTTTGTCATTGTGTACTTGGATGATATTTTGATTTGCAGTAAGACAAAGGAAGAACATTTGTGGCACCTTAGACAAGTATTGTAGAGACTAAGAGAAGATAAATTGTTGATAAACATCAAGAAATGTAGTTCCATGAGGGAAGAATTGGTATATTTGGGATTTGTGATTTCTATGGAAGGATTGAAGATGGACCCTGAGAAAGTTAGAGCAATTGTTAAATGGCTAACACCAAAGAGCATTGGAGAAGTCAGATCATTTCATGGATTAGCTAGTTTTGAATGAAAGTTCATCAGAAATTTTAGTTTAGTATGCACACCAATGACAGACACAATGAGAGGTAACATAAAGGACTTTAAGTGGACATCAGGAGAAAATAAAAGTGTTGAATTGTTGAAGCAAAAAGTGACAGAGCAACCAATGTTAGCATTACTAGATTTCAACAAGGTATTTCAAGTAGATTGTTGTTGCAAGGTGTGGCCCTTGGTCTCCTTGTTCAGCGCTGCACTGTAGTGGTTTGCAACAAGGGCTTAACTACCTCCCATGCTTGTTAAGTCAAGTGGTTGTATCAGGCATTAAAAGGTTGATCTTTTGGTGCAACAACAGCTAACAATTGGTATTAGAGCCAAGTTTCTCAAAAAGGAGCTTAACCGCTTGAGGAGATCCAGGATGTCATCCTACAAGAAAGATAGTCCGAAGTTTGAAGGAACCAATTTTACTCTCTAGAAAAGTCGCATGAAATGTCACTTGCAATGTATGGGAATGCAGTACTGGAAGATGGCTTTAACGAAGTATACTCCTCCACAGGGTGGCCTGAAATCCCAAAGTGAAATCATAGATGTTGAAAACAATCTGCGGGCTATAGAAGCTCTTTTATGCACATTATCTAACTCAGAGCTTTCAAATGTTGTTGACCTACCAACTGCTTTTAAGATTTGGGAAAAATTGGAACTTTTGCATGAAGGAGACAAGTATGTCAAATGTGCAAGATTACAAAGTTTGAAAGGAAAATTCAAAAAATTGAAGATGAAAGAAGATGAAAATATCACTACTTTTATGCCAAGAGTATATGAGCTTGTTTGTGGAATTAGAAATGTTGGTGAAGTCTTGGATGAAGATGAGATTGTTGGTAAAATTCTCAGATCCCTTCCTACCTCTTATAAAATCAAGGCTACTGCCATTGAAGAATTCAGAGCCCATACAGCTATCACAAGAGATCAATTAGCTGCATTTGAAATGACCGAGGTTGGAGATGCTCCCCCCAAGACTAAATCTGCATTCAGAGCTAGTGCTTCTATAAAGGGAAAACAAAGGTTTGATCCGGGAGAGAACTCTTCAAAGAAACTATCATGGTATGAAAAAGCAAGAAAAGATCTGGAAGAAGAAGAAATTGAAACTGCTCAGCTTGAAGCCCTTATTACAAATAGACTACCAAGAGGATCTAGTAAGTATGAAGGGAAATTGCCTTTTAAGTGTTTTAACTGCAATAAGATTGGTCATTTTGCCTCAAAGTGTCTAGAAAGATTTTCAAGGCCAAATCCTTACATATCAAGGTTCCAAAAGAATTGTTACTATGTTCATGAAGAGGATGATAATGAAGGAGTAACAGATGATGAATCAGAGACAGGAAACAAATCTGGAAGTGATTAGGTGTTTATTGCCATCAAGGAAGAGGATCTAATGCCCTCTGAATTTGTCAATCATAAAGTTGTAGAAAGAGCTCTGGCTGCACAAGTTAAAGAAAAGGATGATTGGGTCATTGATAGTGGATGCTCTCACCATATGACTGGTGACAAAAATAAGTTCTTAGATTTGGAAAGGTATAAAGGAGGAGTGGTAAAGTTTGGTGATAATTATGCTGGTAGAATCAGAGGTAGAGGAACTATTTCTTTTGATGGAAGGAACAAAACCGGTAATGTACTGTATGTTGAAGGTTTGAAGCACAATCTTCTTAGTGTTAGACAATTGGTGGACAAAGGCTATGATCTCTGATTCAAGAATGGAAAATGCAAGATCTTTGAAAGTTCCAGAATAGAGATTGCATCTGGTACTCAAACAAAAGGTAATATCTTCCATTTGGTTGGTACTGGTAAAAGTTGCTTATTTGTTCAAGTTGATCAGAGTTGGATAAGGCATAGGAGGATGTGTCATGTGAATTTTGATAACATCATCAAGATAAGCAACACTTAGGCTGTAAGAGATCTTCCAAAACTGGTAAAACCTACAAATAGTTTGTGCAAAGAATGTCAGTTGGGAAAACAAAGCAGAGTCTCATTTAAAAGCAAAGAATAATCTTCTACTGGAATATTGGATTTGGTTCATACTGATCTATGTGGTCCGGCAAGAATCAGGAGTATGCAAGGTGAGAGAAACTTCATGTTACTAATTGATGACTATTCTCAGATGATGTGGGTAACCTTTCTGAAACAGAAATCAGAAGCTCTTGAGAAGTTCAAAATATTCAAGGCAATGGTAGAGAATGAAACCGGATTAAAATTGAAATGTCTGAGGTCTGATAGAGGTGGAAAATTCACATCCGGTGAGTTCATAGAATTCTGTGAGAAGCATGGAATAAAGAGACAGTTGTCTGCTCCTAGGACTCCACAGCATAATGGAGTAGTGGAAAGAAAGAATTGGACCATCCAGGAAGCATCTAGGACCATGATGATGGAAGAAAATATTCCTCAAATCTATTGGAGAGAAGCTGTCAGCACTATAGTCTATACTCTCAATCGAGTTCAAATTAGAAGTAATACCGGTAAGACTCCTTATGAACTTTGGTTTGGCATCACTCCCACTATGAGGTATTTCAAAGTTTTTGGTAGCAAATGTTACATTAAAAGAGATGAAGGTCTAGGAAAGTTTGATGCTAGAAGTGATGAAGGAATATTCTTGGGTTACTCTACTCAAAGCAAAGCATACCGGTGCTATAACAAGAGACTAAGAAAAATGATAGAAAGTACAAATGTGAAGGTTGATGAAGGAATTGAAAAACCCTCAAGGTTTTATGAATATGATGAAGATGATCAGAATGGTGTTCTAATTCAAGCAGCCCAAGCCTCCTTTGAAGTTCAGATTCAAACTGATCTGGTAAATCAAGAAGAATAGATGAATCTTAATGAGCCTAATCAAGAATCAGAAGTGCAAGAAATTATGAAGTGAATTAGAGGAAGTCTTTATGGAGTGTCAACTCAATTGGTCGTCTATCATAATTTATGTCACTTTTTCTTGTCCAGATCTTTTGCTTCTGAGAAAATAGTGGTCGCGTCTGTCATAATTTACATCACTTTTAAGTTGAAACTGATCGCTTCTGGCTATCTAGATCGCTTCTTATAGATTAGGGTTTTTCATTTACATCTAACTTTTTTTAGGGATTTTTACGCATTTGGCATATCTTGGTTGCTTATAAGCCTTAACAATTTGCATTTTGATTTTTCGCATCATTTTTGAGTCTTAATAGCTTGCATCTGGGTCAGTTTGCGTCACTTCTGATCAATAACATTTCACCTTCAGCCGAATATAGATCATTTTTGATAAATAATTGATTGCCTCTAGTAACTGTGCCGCTTTCAGTTTCATTATTTACAGTTCAATTTTCTTGGATACTAATCAATTATTTGTGCAACATCTTATCGATTGTCCAAGAAAATGAGGTTGTGAAACTACTAACATATCTGTTGCAGCTTCAATTAGTCCAAGACATTATATTTTATCACTAATTTAGGAACATTTGGGCTTGGTACTTGATTGCTCTAGTAACTGTGTCGCTTTCAGTTTCATTATTTACAGTTCAATTTTCTTGGATACTAATCAATTATTTGTGTAGCATCTTATCGATTGTCCAAGAAAATGAGGTTGTGAAACTACTAACATATCTGTTGCAGCTTCAATCGGTCCAAGACATTATATTTTATCACTAATTTAGGAACATTTGGGCTCTGTGCTTGATTTATCTTTTTTGAATTGCTTGTTGTGCATGTTTGTAACCCAAATTTAATAGGAAAAGTATCCTCTCCCCTTGCCTATCAAATGGATCTTGGGTGTATGAGAACTTGTTATTATCTTTAGAGGGCCTTCCTTCCTGGTGTGAGAAGGGATATGACCCAAGAGGTAACAAGCTAAAGCCAAGTCCTTCCGAACCGCTATATAAGAAAAGTGTTTGTGTCGAAAGCCACAAACAACGGGTGTTGTTGTGTTATACCGACAACCAACCTCCCTCAAAACCCTCCAAGGCGTAACCCTTGAAGGCTAGGAGACTTCATAATGGAGAGTAGCATTGCCGTACGTATAGCCACCCAAATAGATGCCCTTGCTAGGAACCTTGTGTAGTAGCCAAAAACCCTCTATTTGTTGATGCAAAAGGTGGGGCCTTTGAAGCTGCCCTGATTCTTTGGTTCTTAGTAGAGATAGCAGGGACAACCCTAAGGTTTGGTGGGGGGACAACCCTTGGGAAACCTGGATCTTGGTATGCGTGAGAAGCGAGTGCTGTGGAGAGGAGCCGGTGCTACCAAAATCCTTAAGCTATCTGATTTGAATAGGCACAGCAAGGGGACTCAACAAATACAGTCCTTTCCTAGCCTAGGTTGTACAAGCTTGTGTATGTTGTGAGTGTGAGTGACTGTAATCACTATTTTCTTGCCAAAAACATCATTCAAACATATCCACTGTCAGACATAGATCACTTTTAAACCTTAACTGCTCACCTTCAAACATCCAGATCACTTTTAAACAGTAATTGTTTGCCTTTTGCAAAAACTAGATCACTTTTAATCAACAACTGTTTGCTTCTGGCAAACTTGCGTCGCTTTTAAACAACAGTAAATCACTTTTAGCCTAAAACTGATCGCCTCTATTTAACATTATAGTCTATCATCTGAAGCAAAATCTAAGTCACCTTTGAGCTATTATCCATCACTTTTGGTTTCATCTGAGTCACTTTTGGTCAAATATCAACAATCAATATCCATCCAGCCCAATCAGTAGCCCTTTCAAGCATTCTTAGCTCTGTAATCAACTTTTAGATAGTCTTCTGAGCATCCACAGTCACCTAAGCATTGTTTTCTATCTTTAGCATATCAATCCTTTGGACTTTTTTGAGCTTTCATCCTTTTGAGACCCCAAAACAACAACCAACCAGCAAAACCAGCAACCAAACGTTATCCTTTTGGCTTTACTTAGCCCTAGGAAAACTAGCAAACAACATTAGCAACCAGGTTTTCCCTTGAGTGTGTGAGCTATCCTCTAGGAAAGTTTATCAACAACCAAGCAACCCAACAACAGCAGCCAAGCAACCCAACAACAACAACCAAGCAACACAACAACAAACAACCAAGCAACCAGCAAACTATCAAAATAAACCAACACCAAACACTCAGCAAACCATCACCTTTTGGGTCTCAATCTTGACAAGCTAAGTCCAATTTTCAAAACATCAACCATCATGCTCAAACTAGGAGCCAATATAGAGCTGAAATGGAAGCAAAATTGTGAGCTGAGGTGGAAGCCAAGATGCAACAATCCTAATCAACGCCCCTTAGAGATACAACTCAATTTACAACCGGCATCCCTTCTCACTTGTTTGTACCTGAAGGATACACCATTAGATAGTCATCCTCACAATAAGTGCAACCTCAAATATTTTTAGACTTATGAAGAGCAATCCCAAGAGGACTTATCAGAATTTAGAGCCACACACATATGAGACCAATTTGAGAAGCCTGTTTTATCTGATCCTAATCACTACTTCTTGCAATTAGCATGTATGGGAGCCAAATTACCAAGTGACTTTGACATATCTGCTATTCAAGAACACGATCCAAACATTTTTGTTGTTGTTGCAAAGGGACCATCCACTATAGCCACACCATCTCATACCATGTCAATTCTACAAAATCCACCTTCCAACCCATCTCTTTCATTTCCTATTGCTACTCCATCCAACGCACCATGCCCTGAGTACACTTTAGAACATTTGATAATGCCAACCAACGTACTTCCTTTTCTTTCACAAAATCTGAGCGTTCCACCTTTTCATGTTCCACAACATACACCTTCTCCTACCATGACCATATCTCGATCTCAAGTAACACAAGCTATCCATGTTGTGCAAGTGCAAATTCCTCAAACATCACAAGCCATCCCAATATCACAAACTCCGCAAGTGTCGCAAGCTATCCAAACACAACAAACTGTACAAGTTTTGTAGCCATTGCAATCAACTACTCCTATTGCATCACATGCAGAAACCACATCCCACACTCATATTCCTATCACTGCTAATATGGTCTCCACAATTTCCATAGATCCATCTTGTTGGTTATTTTCCCAGACTGGATGCTTATTCCCAGTCATCCCTACAAGGTAGCCATCATTGATCAATAGGATTCCTGGGCTAGGGGCCAACAGTATAGGAGATAGACTCTATAAATATCTCCTCTTCTTCTTTAGGCTCTGTAGAACCAAGGGGGGTATTCCCTATTCATTATCCATGAGATATGCTTGTGGATTGACTGGGATGTTGATACAAAGCAGATAAATCATTTTTTATGCAGACCAAAACTGTGGGATAAGGCTAGCTTTGGGCCTATTTCTAGTTGTAGACAGAGGATTTTGATCCTAAAACTACTTCTAAAGTCCTAATTGTTTGATTTAGAGTTTAAGTTTGATTTAATGTCTGGATGCAAAACTGAGACTTTGGGTTGCAACCTCAATACAAGACTGGATCGGCGCCTATCCAGGACTCAGAGTCAATAGATATACACATGTGAGTGGTCAGCATAAACGTATACCAAAGACTGGATATCAAGGGGTTTTGTAATATCTGCCTTACAGATACCTCCCAAGATAGGGTATCCTGTTATCTCTACTTACAATATCCTCACTGCAATAAATAGTTCCCAACCCTTGATCTAAAACATTTAATCTACTCCTTGAGTAGAAGTAAGAAATCAAGCATTCAATACAACAAACTTGTATTCTAGAATCATAAACACCCCTCAGACGCTCAGACTCAGAGGAAGAACATACTCAGCTTGGAGACAGATGACAGAATACATGCAGTATAGCATTACTCGTTTAGATTAACATGATATCAGTGGATTAATGCAGAAAAATATACAACATGAGACTCATAAACTCACAAGACATCCAGAAAAGGGCCACCAAAGAAGTTGTATTGTGTCACAACACCCAAAATTTTTGTCCAATTTTCAACAACAAACCAGTAACAGTTCGGCCCCTTTTTTTTATACCAAGACTATGTACCCGACAAAATTTATTACAAGGCAAATAAAAAATCTACTAGATTCAATGCGTGAGGAATGGCGCTCAAAAATATTCAACGCTGTGGGGAGACAAAGAGGAATGAGTAGATGGAATCAGGATCCGTGCCGCCATTCAAGGACATTCATCTTCAAATGGGTTGTTGACCCATCCATCACCGACCCATATCGCTGCAATTTTGCCATTAATGCTTTAGGTACCCACAGCCTCTCTGAAATGTAGCAACAACGTACCATTAAAAATTTCCCACTCAAAAACAGCCGCACTCGCTCAGGAAAAACCATCGCATCAGGTTCAAAACTTGACCATTGATCATCCCTCTATTGCTATGATCAACGGCACCCAAAAACGTTGAAAATTCATTGGCTAGTGAAATCGTGCCATGTTGGCACCTTATGTTTCTATTGCTGGCCCTTTCCTTCTTCAATTTTGCCTTTTTTGCCCTTGTATATGCATGCTGAAATGCATATACATGCAACAGTTCCCAGGCACGTGGCAGCTTGTGACTCGTCCTCCGTCGCTGTGCATTTGATCTCCATCGGCCATCGGAATAACCCAAGAAAGGTTGGCCAACACATATGGTCTTGGCGGTAATCTCTTTGCATATTGGCTATTGCACAAGCATACAATCACTTTATACAACCCCCGGATCTCAAATTACTGTTCGTTGTATTTGAGTCTTCCTTCACGTCTGGGTTGCATATCTTTGTTTTGTATATCGGGTTGTATGCTGCATGTACAAACCCAATATACATGCTGTGGACCCCAAACTTGTATGAAGCATCTTAAAATTCTACTCGGGTCTGCAATGCACCTTTTCACTTGTATGTTCTTAATGTATATTAGCATATACAATTGCCTTTGTACACAACTGGTGGGCCCGAGGTCTTGCATTTTGCTTCTTTGAAACTTGCATGTGTGACTTGTATATAAGATACAAGTGCCTTTGTATGTGAAGTGGGCCCCGCCATTTGTATCTCTGTTGCACTGTTCGCTTTGCATGTCACAGGCCTTTGTATATTTTTCAATGTACATTTCCTTTGCATGCCGAATATACAAACAGGAATCTTCCACGAAATATACCTGCAATGTATCTTTTCTTTGTATCTAACTGTTGTATGTCTGAACATACAAACCAAATATACATGCAACCCAATATGCAAGTAGCAAATATTCCTGGAATCTTCAATGTATATTCTGCCCTTGTACATCCCCCTTTTGAACTTGATATGCATTTGGAAATGCATACAATTGCAAAATATCCTTGGGAATTTTTGAAAGATTCCCTCTTGTATATGTAACCTGATATGCATCTAAAATGCATATAACTCAAATTTTCACCATTTCTGGAAGCTGATAGAGATTTCTCAAGCTTGCTAACATACATGATCACTTGCATACACAGAAACTTGGCACTTTTCTCATGTGCAATGGGGAAAAGACAATAAAACATTGCACTGGGCTGGTCAAACCACGAACATTAAGGCATGGAGATGAAACATAGCAGCAAGGAACCTGATACAGGAGGCCAACATCAGAACAAACAAAACAATGCAACAAACCAAGGAAGACAGCAACCTCAGGGTTCGAATGAGAAAACCTGCAAATGCCCAAGCTTAAAACCCCAAACATAAATGATTACCAACACATCTAACACACCATATAACCCAAATGTTAGTCTCATTGACATGAGTGACCTGCCTATTGTATCACAAGCTCATCCTAGCGCAGCTGTCTGTTATGTTGATTAACTCACATCACTTTCACCACCCTCATATAATCCTTCACAAACCACCAATCTGTCTTATGCAACCCAAGGATTACCCATTGTCACCCAACACATGACATATACCAATCCTCATGTTGTTCAAAACACAAACCCAAATGTCCATCCTTCCTCCGCATCCACCAATCCTTCCATCACTTACCATATTACAAACCCAACTCTAAATTCACAACCATTGACTAACGTCAATCCATCTCCTACTTCCCATGTGATGCAAACTCTTGGCACTAATTCATCGCAATATACTCAACCACCACTGGTGTCTCAAGGATAGCAATCCTCAAACACATATGTGTCACATACTAATCCTTTGACATATACTGTGAGCCCAGAACCTCAACAAACAATCATGTCCTCATACATCCTGCAACAACAACCACAATATACACCATATTACACTTCACCTCCGAACCATCAACCCCCTTTGCAACGACAACACCTTTCTCAAGCAGATGTTGAACAAATGATTAACAAGGTGGTAGGACAAAACAAGAAGACATTTTCCTTCGGAGACGTATCCACTTATCCATTTGACAAGTCACTTCATATGACACCTTTTCCGCCACACTTTGAAATTCCACAATTTGACAAGTACAAAGGAAAAGGAAATCTGGAAGACCATCTTAGAGTATTTTTTATTGCATGTCTCGATGTTGCTCAAGACGATACATATCTTTTCAGACTATTTCTCTGAAGCTTAGCAGGACAAGCTCTTGAATGGTTCTCTCATTTACCTCTAGGAATTAAGTCTTTTGTGGAACTAGCAAACAAATTTTGATCACATTTCGCTTTTAACATTGAACATGAAGTGAACATGAACGACCTTGTCAACAACAAACAATGCAATGGTGAAGCTTTCTCCTCATTTACTTAATGATGGCATAATATGGCTAGCAAACTATCACGGGAAATACCTGAGAAACAACAGTTTGATATCTTTGTCCAAAATCTTCATCCTGAGCTTTCATTCCAACTACAATTGAAAAGTGCTAGCACCTTTGATGAACTTTTTTCCAAAGGAACCATCATTGAACGCACTTTAATTGCTAAGGGTACTATCAAGATTTTTAGAGATAACAAAGCCAATTCTCAAAATTCCAATGATAAATCCTACTTTTGGAACAAAAACAAGAATGTCGTTATTGACGGTATCATGGATGCAAAGAACATACAAATAGTGAAAGCTCCTATTAACATTCAAGATGCATCTACAGCAAATCAACCTTTTCAACGAAACTGACCAAGAACAAATCCAACACCTCGATGACAATTTACTCCTTTAGCGGAACCTATGGAGGTAGTCTTTCAAAAACTTGTCCAAGTGGGAGATATCATATTATCGGATGCACCACCGAACAGTGAACCGGTCTTCAAAGCTCCTTGGTATAAAGAGAACGAGTATTGTGAATACCATGAGTTAAGGGACATAAAAAAAATGGTTGTATGCACTTAAAGCATGTCATTCAAGATTGCATAGATCAAGGTTTAATTAAAATCACACCTCCAACATCACAACCTACACAGCAACCGACATCGAACTATGATCTAGATGCTTTCAAGAATCCACTTCCATTTCATGACAAACCAAATAACCCCCATGCTAGGAATGCCATCCATTACAATTATGAGTCATCAATGATTTTCCACCTTGACCAAGCCCGCATTTCTACCATTACTATCCAAGGTAAAGCACCCAATTGCACTGTAACTGCTAGAAGAGGTCTCGTTACCATTCAAGGAGCGCCTTTCAATCCTCCTCGACCGTCCTCTAGCTATAATATCCTTGATCACCTTGGCAAAACACCTGCACATATCTCCATCCTTGAATTTCTTCACATATCACCTACCCACAAGGCTATACTTGATAAAGCATTACAAGAATCCTCGGTGTCTAATAATATTGATACTACACAATTCCAATCTATGGTAGCTAGCATTGCAACTCCTTGCCACCTAAATTTCTCTAACAAAGATCTTTGACCATCTATCAACCCATTACATAATGAAGCCCTCCACATAGAAATATTTGTCAACCAACACCATATCAAACAAATCTTAGTGGATGGTGGAGCTGGTCTTAATATATGTTCCTTAAAATTAATAAAATAATTGGGATATTCTAAGAAAGATGTTGACACTTCCAAGGTCATTACTATCAAAGCATATGATGATGCCGAGAGAGATACTGAAGGAATTATTCACTTCCCTATTCAAGTTGGTCTGGTCACTACTGACACCCATTGTCAAGTCCTTAATATTGAGCTTCCTTATAACATCATCCTTGGTCGCCCATGGATCCATGCCCTCAAAGCAGTTCCTTCTACATACCATCAATGTCTCAAATTTCCACATAACAGTGTTGAAGTTACTATCCATGCTGATCCTAATCCATTTGAGTTTTGTCATGCCCTTCAAGATAAATATCAAAGCCCTGACCGCATTCCTATCAACACTGAAGCATATCCATCTTCATCTTATGTAGACCCATCCGCCCTATTCAAGCCATCATCTAGCAAAGCCATTACAAATCTCCATATCAAGTACACTGAACATAGTTTGGGTGAGTACACATTGCAAGAATCTTGTTGTGTTGGAACTCTTCCCTTGTCTCCCAAATCTCATGGAAAACCTTCTACATCCAAAGCATCTTCATCCACAACCATTATAAAAGCTCCCCCTACAGTATTCATTAAAGGTGGATTCCCCTATGATGAAGAGATTGATGACATTAACTCTTGGATATTCTATGATGAGAACGACCAAGTCCAACTTGAAGTAGAGAGATATAACAATGGGTTCCGCATCATTAAGAAGATGGGCTACAAAGGACATGGCAGATTAGGATCATAGGAACAAGGACCTATTGAACCTATTGTTATGTCTAAGAAGTTTAATAAGCAAGGCCTTGGTTTTCAGCCAGAGGTACTGCCTTCCAAAGACATTAAGTACATTTCTGATATGGAAGTGGGACCTTCCTCAGTAGGAGAGACTTCTAATTTGGATACCATCGATGACTCCTCCGTCCATATTACTGACCTTTTTCAAGAAATCTCCATCTTCATGATTTCTACCACTTTCTCTAGCCAAAACCATTCGTCTATTACCCTTTCACTTGTATATCCTAACCTCATTGATTGGGACCAACAGGGGGCACCTATATTGGACACATTTAAAAATGATGAAGCTATTGCTGAATTCATGGGATTATGACAAGGCATTCCATTGGGTGATCATAAAGCAGGTTTGATGATGGATCTCCCTAAACTAGCATATTTTGGTGGAAGAATCAAATCCTTCAGTTGCAAAAGTGAAATAAATAGAATAAAAAAAGATAGGTCACTAGGTGAAAATTGAAAGGCACCTCTTGACCATGAAAAAGTAAAAATAAAGGACGTATTCGAGGGTGAAAACCTCTTTGAGGCACCTGAGGATGATGGATTTGATCTTCCTGTCATGATTTATTATCATGAAAAATCAATAGTGCTAGTTGAAAAATCACAAGACATGAACTTGGGCATAGAGCAGAATCCAAAGATCACATATTTGGCAGCATCACTATCAGAGCAGGAAAGAAGAAATTTCACAACATTCTTCATAAAAAGAGCTATCAATTTTGCATGGACTTATGCTGACATGCTAGGTCTATATCCATCACTTGTGGTACATCATTTAGCAGTATCCCCTAATGCAAAACCTGTTAAACAAAAACTATGCAAAATGCATCCACAAATAGCTCTTTTGGTCAAGGCAGAGATTCAAAAGCTATTAGAAGCAAAGTTCATAAGGCCTACTGATTATCCAGAATGCCTCCACTACCAAATCTAAAGCAACTTTGTAGTCTACAAGGAAGGTTACAATCCATTCGTAGGTTTATCTCACAACTGGTAGATAAGTGTCATCCTTTTCAACATCTCCTTCGCAAGGGTGAACCTTTTAAGTGGGATGAAAAATGTCAATAGGCCTTTGACAAAATAAAAGAATACCTGGAAACACCTCCTGTGTTAGTACCTCCTATACTGGATTGACCACTACTACTCTACATATCTTCAACAATAGTAGAATTGGGTGCCCTTCTAGCTCAGCATGATGATTCAAGAAAAGAACAAGCCATTTACTATATCAGTAGAACTCTTGTGGGATATGAACTTAACTATTAACCTATGGAAAAAGCATGCTTAGCATTGGTGTTTGCTTCCCAAAAGTTGCGACATTATATGTTAAACCAAACAACAAAGCTCATATCTAACGTTGATCCACTCAAATATCTTCTCTCCAAAGCAATTCTTACGGGAAGACTAGCAAAATGGGTTATGATCTTAAGTGAATTTGACATACAATATGTGGATCGCAAGGCCATAAAAGGACAAGTTATCACTAATTAGTTAGCCACAGCACCTGTCACAGATATTCATCCAATACATCCAGAGTTCCCTGATGAAGAATTGTTCAATCTAACTTCACCAACATTGTGACAACTATATTTTGATGGATCTTACACAACATGGATCAAGAGCAGGGATATTGTTTGTTACCCCTCAAGGAGATTGTATCCTGAAGTCATACAAAATTGCATTTCCATGTACCAACAACATAGCAGAATATGAAGCTTTAATCATAGGATTACGCATGGCAGTACAATGGGCTATTAAACAGTTATAGGTTTTTGGTGATTATCAATTAGTCATCAGATAGGTCTTAGATGAGTATCAAACAAAAGATGAGAAGCTTCTTCCATATAAGGTAATGGTTGATGATTTCAAGAAGTACTTTGATAGTATCACCTTTGAACAGATCCCAAGGATACAAAACAAAGCAGACGATGCCATGGCTATGATTGGATCTCTTCTAGACATGTCGTCCAATACACATAAGTGTGAGTTTCTAGTTGAACAACTTCTGATTCTAGCATTTGAAGTACCACAGTCTGAGCTTATATGTGAGATTTTTGGTCCCAATTCACCTTGGTATAAGGATATATACGAGTATCTTTGCAATCAAACCTTTCCATTTCAACTATCTAACACCCAACGAAAAACCTTTATTCATCGAGCCTCTCACTACATTATCCTAGGAGACACCCTGGTGCAGGAGCACCCAATCCACAGTGGCCTCCATAAGGCATTAATTGTTTACAGTTCATTTTGATGTTTGCAATAAGGTCCTAAGCTGACCATTCGATGTAATAAGGTCTGTTTGACCAATGCATGTTAATTCAGGTTGTATCTAGGTTTATGTTGTAAGTTCCAAGGACACTTGGCAAATTTGTAGGCGCAAGGTTGTTAGGCAGTTAGATCTCCCAGCCGCTTGGAGTCAGGTGGTACTAGTCAGGTAGTAGATAAATAGAGGAGATCATCGAATGTAATCAGTAGAGTAGTTGTAGTTGAGTTCAGTTCAGTTGAGATCGGATCAGAGATCAGTGTGATTGTAATTGAGAAACAAAGCATTTGTATGCACATTTCTGAAAGGCATAAATAAAAATTCCTATTGTATATCTTCCTGTCTTTCAGATTCCTTAGGTTTTCTCTATATAAATCGAATTACTATTTTGTGGTCAAGATGGATCCTTAATCCATTCCACTGATTGGATTTATTCAAAATTGGTGGAATGGCTATACAGTTCGCTTTGTTTTTCTATTTTGTTTGTTTGGGTTTTATGTTTGCAGGATCATGTGTAGAGTATAGATAGATCCTAGCGCCATCATGTGCTAGGTTGGCAGGGTGAAGATCTATGTTAGATTGGCGGGGAATAGATCTATGTAGTTTTGGAGTTGTTGGATTTGCAGTGGATCAAATCAATGAAGTTTCAAGCTGTTTCATCAGATATACATTCTGTGTGTATATCGCTAACATATGTCAGGGTCATTTCTTGTGTATCCCATAGTTGTAGGTTCACAAATGGTTGTCATGGTTGTATGTGGCAGATGTACATTGTAAATGTACAAGTGTATCGGCATACAAAGGAGAGAGAAAGTTGAAGTTTCTGATCAACATACAAGGAAGTCAACAGTTTGGTCAAACCCATCAAATGCATATTTGAATTGCATGTTGTGAATGTACATCGCAAATGTATATCAGGTTTATATACAAAGGAGGTCAATGGTTGGTTCTGTATGCATGTTAATGAATGCACCTTTACAATGTATGTTTGGATGTACAATGAGAATGTACATTGAGATAGTTTCAAGGGGTGACCAGCAGCGATGGTAAAAGGAACGAACATAGCAGGTCGAGTGTTGTATGTGTGAAGTTCATCAGCATATCAAAGACAGTCAAGTGTTGACCCGTCGGAGAGAAGTGAATGATCAGTGGAAGGATTTCTGAGTAGACCAAAAGTTTTTGTCTTGCCGATAGGCAAGAGGTGCAAGTATATACATCAGAGAATGTATGTTAGGTGAAGCATAGACATACAATGGGAAATGCATGTTAGGGTTTCTATTGGCTCTACATCATAGTGGTATTAGAGCCTAAAAATGATTTGGGTGGAAAATTGAATTGAGGATTTGCAGGAGTGTTGGTGTTTGGGTGTTGTCTGTGAATGTTTATGTTAGACAGAGAAAGTGAGCCAGAGGCAGAGACGATGCCTCCCAAAAGTATGTCACAGGACGCCATCAAGAAGTTGATTGAGGAGATACTTGCATCCAAGTTGGGAGAGTTCAAGAAGTCAAAAGTTAAAGAGAAGGAAGCTGAAAGTGACAGTGATGAAGGCGATGCAGAAATTGCCAAAACCAGTAAAAAGACGGAGGAGATACCAGCAGATCAGAGGGCATTTTAAAATGCATTAAAATCAGTCAATAGGGACACCATAGATGGGTTACCTATGTATAGTGGAAGTATGGAAGCTGAAGAGGTGATTGATTGGATTGACGCATTGAACAATCATTTTGAATATAAAGAAATCCCTGATGATAAGAGGGTTAAGTTGGCAAAAGCAAGACTGAAGGGATCCACTCTTGCATGGTGGAATTATGAACAAGGAGAGAGAGTCAAGGAGGGGAAGAATATGATAACCTCCTGAGAAAGGATGAAGACCAAACTCAAGGCACAGTTCTTACCCCTGGACTATGATGTACAAATGTATAAAAAGTTGCAGAACCTCAGACAGAGAGACCTTGATGTGAATGCATACACACAAGAGTTTCATAAACTCAGTCTCAGATCAAAGAGACAAGAGGAAGAGTCAAAGAAAGTGGCCAGGTACTTGAATGGCCTAAGGATGAACATCCAAGATGAGATCAGCATTTTAGCACCAGAAATAGTGAATAAGTGTTTCTAAATGGCCTTAAGAGTTGAAGAGAAGCTGAAGAGAGAAGGTGAGTAGAACAATAGAGGAAGAGGTGATAGAAATTTTTGAGGCAGTTTTGGAGGAAGAAGTCCTAACTAGAGGCCTAGTGGTGAGTCTAACCAGGAAGAGACTAGTAAAGGACAAGAGCAGTATGATTCAGAGGTGGATGGAAAGGAACAAGAGGCAGATTTGGAGGTGGTAGAAGTTCTAATGTTTTCACTGGAAGATGTTATCATTGTAATGAAATTGGTCATACAACATTCAAATGTCCAGAAAGGCAAGGTTCATCATCAAGAGATTATAGGAAGAATGACAAGAGGGTTCAATTTGTGAAAGAAGAGAAGGTAGATGAAAGTGTTAACTCTCCAATGGGAAGTGCAGCCCCAACTGAAGATGGAGAATCATTGATGCTAAGGAGAACAATCTTGAAGACATCCAAGGACATGATACAAAGGAGAGCTCTTTTCAGGACCAAATGCAAAACTAAAGGTAAACTATGCAAGGTAGTAATAGATTCTGGTTCTACAGATAATATGGTATCTCAGGAAATGGTGGATAAGTTGAAACTAAATAGGATTCATCATCAAAATCCTTATAAATCATCTTGGGTCAGTGATAGTCAATCACTTTTGGTATATGAACAAGCATATGTTGATTTTTAGATTGGAGAATATCAGGATAGGGTTTTGTGTGACATATTGCCCATGGAATGTTGTCACCTACTTTTGGGTAGGCCATGGAAATTTGATAGGAGAGCATTGTATGATGGATATGCTAACACATACACCATTAAGAAGGATGGGAGGACTTTTGTGATGACACCATTGCAGGAGGATGCTGTAGCACAGAAGGCAGCCAAGGTTATTTTAGTGGGAAAGAAAGAATTTGTGTAGATCAATGAAACAGAGTCAAAGACAGTAGAGGATATCTCAAGGAGTGGAGATCACTGTTTGAAGAAGGTTTTAGTTCTAAATGATGGAGATCAGATGGATCAGCAGAAGGTCCAGGAGCAGGTTTGTAAGCAGCTACAAGTTGATTGGAAAGACAAGGATGCTATCATAGTAGGGACAATTGTTTGTCCTCTAGAACCACAAAGAGTTGAAAGGCAAACAAATTATGCCATAGCAGCAGTACAAGAAGCACTTACCAAGGTTTCCAATGCAGGTGTTCAGACAGATATGATAGTAAGAAAGAATGGCAAGCAAAGGATAGGTATGAGAAGAGCCTACAATGCAGTCCAGAGATCATGGGGAAGACGTGAGACAACAGAGTATATAGTTGGAGCAAGACAAAGACCTAACTCATGTGGCATGAGTTCTTTCCACGGTGGGGTGTATGGTGCAGGAGTACCCAATCCATAGTGGCCTCCATAAGGCATTAATTGTTTATAGTTCATTTTGATGTTTCCAATAAGGTCCTAAGCTGACCATTCGATGTAATAAGGTCTGTTTGACCAATGCATGTTAATTTAGGTTGTATCTAGGTTTGTGTTGTAAGTTCTAAGGACACTTGCAAATTTGTAAGCACAAGGTTGTTAGACAGTTAGGAGGTTGTTAGGCAGTTGGATCTCCCAGCCACTTGGAGATTGTCTCCCAGCCGCTTGGAGTCGGGTGGTACTACTCAGGCGAGTAGATAAATAGAGGAGATCATCGAATGTAATTAGTAGAGTAGTTGTAGTTGAGTTCAGTTCAGTTGAGATTAGATCAGAGATCAGTGTGATTGTAATTGAGAAACAGAGCATCTGTATGCATATTTCTGAAAGGCATAAATAACAATTCCTGTTGTATATATTCTTGTCTTTCAGATTCCTTAGGTTTTCTCTGTATAAATCAAATTTCTATTTTGTGGTCAAGATGGATCCTTAATCCATTCCACTGGTTGGATTTCTTTGAAATTGGTGGAATGGCTGTACTGTTCATTTTATTTTTCTATTTTGTTCATTTGGGTTTTATGTTTGCAGGATCATGTGCAGAGTGCAGATAGATCCTAGCACCATCATGTGCTAGGTTGGCAAGGTGAAGATCTGTGTTAGACTGGCAGCAACAGATCTGTGTAGTTGTGGAGTTGCTGGATTTGCAGTGGATCAAATCGGTGAAGTTTTGAGCTATTTCATCAGATATACATTCTGTGTGTATATCACTAACGTATATCAGGGTCATTTCCTATGTATCCCACAGTTGTAGGTTCATAAATGGTTGTCACAGTTGTATGTGGAAGATGTACATTGTAAATGTACAAGTGTATCGGCATACAAAGGAGAGAGAAAGTTGAAGTTTCTGATTGACATACAAGGAAGTCAATGGTTCGGTCAAACCCATCAAATGCATATTTGAATTGCATGTTGTGAATGTACATCGCAAATGTACATTGGGTTTATATACAAAGGAGGTCAATGGTCAATTCTGTATGCATGTTGAGGAATGCATCTTTAGAATGTATGTTTGGATGTACATTGCGAATGTACATTGAGATAGTTGCAAGGGGTGACCGGCAACGATGGTAAAAGGAACTGGCATAGCAAGTTGAGTGTTGTATGTGTGAAGTTTATCGGCATATCGAAGACAGTCAAGTGTTGACCCGTCTGAGAGAAGTGAATGATTGGTGGAAGGATTTCTAAGTAGACCGAAAGCTTTTGTCTTGTCGATAGGTGAGAGGTGCAAGTATATACATCAGAGAATGTATGTTAGGTGAAGCATAGACATACAATGGGAAATGCATGTTAGGGTTTCCATTGGTTTTGCATCACACCCTATATCGCCAGAGTCTTGATGGTATCCTTTTTAGATGTCTTGATTTTGAGGAAGCAAAAGTTGCCTTACGTGAAATACATGAAGGTGTCTGTGGATCACATTCCACTGCCCTTGGTCTTGTTAAGAAACTCTACGAGCTGGATGCTATTGGCCAACTATGGAGAAAGATGCACAACAATTTTTAAAGAGATGTCTACAATGTTAGAAACATGGAGATCTAATACATGCACCAACACATGAACTTTAGCCTATCACTACTCCTTGTCCCTTCTTGTAGTGGGGACTTGATCTCATAGGTAAAATCCATCCTACTTTGTCAAATGGTCATAAGTTCATTATTACCACCACTGAGTACTTCAAAAAGTGGGTGGAAGCAATACGAATGACTTATATTACTAGCAAGCAAATATCTAAGTTCATCTTACACTATATCATTTGCTAATATGGAGTTCCTCAAGCCATTGTCACTGATAATGGTCATCCTTTCAAGAACCAATAGGTTAGAGATCTTTGCAACAAGTTCCATATCCAACATAGATTCTCTACACCTTACTATCCTCAAAGTAATGGCCAAGATGATGCTTCTACCAAAAACAATTATCAAGATCCTTAAAAAGATAGTCAATGAAGCTAGTCGTGATTGGAACCTACAAATTAATCCTAGATTATGGGCTTATAGAACAAGTATCATAACTCCCACTAGTGCTACACCTTATGCTCTTGTGTATGGCATTGAAGCTATTTTACCTATCGAGGTTGAGATTCCCTCACTGTGAGTATCTCTACAGCCTACTATCTCAGATGAAGAATATAGAGTATCTAGACTCCATGATCTTGAGCTATTAGATGAATGATGTCTTACAACACTCAATCATCTCCAAGTCTATCAAAATTGGCTACACTGCAGCTACAACAAAAAGCTCAGAGAACGAAGATTTCAAGTTGGAGATCTTGTCCTTAAAGAAAATCAAAGGAATCAACAACACCGTGAGAAACAGGGCAAGTTTGAACTTAATTAGCTTGGTCCTTTTTGTCATCACATCAGTCTATGGATCAGGAGCATACACTCTCTCCACACCTGAAGGCATTCACTTAGATGAACTGGTCAACAACATTCATCTCAGGAAGTTCTACCGATGAGTCTCAGCATATCTAATAAAAAAAACATCCAACAGTGAAAACCAGTTTGTGGCACTTTGGATGACATAAAAAAATATAGTACAAGATAAATAATTCATCCTCTAGTGAAAAGCTGGTAAACAAGTGCTTTGGATAAGTACCATAGAGAAAACCTGACAAACAAGTGCTATGTGTAGAGACCAGCCTCCATCGTTCACTTTGTTTGTTTGATCACAGCTTTCCATGACATCCATCTACTATCTTGCCTCCATAATCCATATCATAATCCACTACTATCCTATATAAACCATTATCCCTTATTCATCCATAATAAACACCTTTCCACTCTTGCCTCTGCCATGCTAGCTTTCATAGTTCGGGCTTCGTTAGGGTTAAGATATCATTTGGCACCTTAGCACACTATCTGCATGACCACATCCATTGCAGCGTCTTCCTAGTAATCTTCATCCCACACTAGGGGCACTTGATAAGCCTTATTTGGAAGTGGATACCTACAGCTCTAGCTCATAACATTTCAACCAAAACACAACAAACATCTAAAACCAATGTCAAAGCACAACAATCACCAAAGCAATCAAAATAGAAAAAATACAAAAAAAACAAATATTCCAAAAACACAAAAAAATCAAAACATCAAAAATCCAAGTAATAAAGGTGATCCTCTGACATCAACCATCCACACAATAAGAAATAACTACCTCTCATCTCTATTGGTCAAAGCCTTGATCCCATGGATATAGGGTATGTAGGCAATTTGAGATGCGAAGGAAGCACTCTGATTCAGGCATAGATGATAGCTCATTTCCATCTTTCATCTTTCTTCTAAGCATCCTCTAATCATTCATCTCCCTTTCTTCTATCTTTCATCACTTACATTATCAATAAGCCCAGAACTACATATTTATCATGTCTCATCATCATTGTAAATGTGCTTTGATCCCCTGGATATAGGGTATGTAGGCATTCTAGAATACAAAGGAAGTATCCAGTATGCAAGCACATATGACCCACCCCATCTTCATCTTCTTTCATCTTCCATTTTCTTCTCTTTGACTAGCTCAAGCAAGAAGTAGACTATGTGTATCAGAGAAAGCTCAAGCACTTTAACAAATCAGGGATAAGCCAGAAGCTATTTGTCCACATGCCTTAAGAAAACATTTGCTATAGCATTTTATCAACATCTTTAGCCTTCAACAAGATGCATCTTTCCTCTCAACAAGGTGCCAGCTTAATTCATCCAAGAGCACCTAAATTTGGCAAGAGAACATGATGACAATATCTTTTGTTTTATCTTTTGATTTATCTTTTGTCTCTTTCCTATGCCTAATCAAGATTGCCTTAATCTATCATATCTTGGTACGTTGCGATGAATTAAGGAATGGGGCATGGTCATATTGCTTTCATATGCTATGTCTGTGGGATGATCCTATTCTCTTCCTATGCATATTGATATCTTGTACGTGTTGGGATTAGCATCTTGCATATCAATATCTCTTGCATCTGAGAAGCTAAACAGTCTCTTATGCATTGAGACTATTATAAGTTAAGAACTAGCTCCATATATATAACCAACAAGGTGTCATTATGTGTAGTGGAGATAAGCTCAAACCTTTCCTTGTGGCATCAAAGTCCATCTTAGAACATTAGCTGCTATTCATATCTTGTGTATGTTGGTTCAACATCTTGACCTCATGCATTTTAGACAAGATTGTAGTATGCTAGTTATGCATTGGATACCTCGACACCTTGGTCTTCTATACCCTAGTGCATATCATCCATATGCTATATCAAACATAAGGATTGCATTTCTTTATTTCTAAGCAATTAATTTAAAAGTTGTCATATCATTTCTCCATTCCATCATCATCTTATATAGTCCTCAACCAAGATCAATCATCTTCCCTTCATTGTCCTTTCCTCTTTTGTCATTTCCCTCATCTCCATCCTGCAAAACAAGTGTGTTAGGCATATATACATCCATACCATTATTATAATCTCATTATTAGCCATTACCATTATGTGCATTTTCATTTCCATACATTACCATTAGCATAAGGCATTTCCATTATTACCATTTGCATATTCATATCATTTACATCTATATAAATCATGAAAAAATACAAAAATGCATAACATCATAACATAAATGTATCCATAATCATTACAACATCATAGGTAATCAAAGCCATCATATATATATATATATACATGTCAATATACAAGTGTCTACAAATACAACATGGGCTATCCATGAGCCATCAAAGAATGTATGTACAATCAGCTCATAGGCCTCATCATGATGCAATACAATACAACAAAACAAGGTAGCCCTAGTGACTATTGGCAGCTCCCTCACCCTGTTCACCACCACTGGGTCCTCCACCTGGCCTGCCATCTCTAGGAGGCCCCATCACTAAAGCTATAGACCATGATCCTCCTGTCCTCCATGAACTAGAAGCCCCTGATCTACTCCTGAAGCTAGGATGTCTCTGCTCTATAGGTACTGCTCCATAATATAAGCCTCTATAATACTCAGCCTCACCCTGTGCTCTCCTTAGCTCTCCCTATGTCTGTGTCAACTAGGTGGCCAGATACATAGTAGCTCCATCTATCCCCAAGGCAGCTACTGCCCTATCTCTCTCCATCCTTAGAGCATCTCTCTCCAACGTGATAGCCTGCACTTGCTGTACGGCTGCATCCCTCTCCGCATTCATAGCCTAAACTTGTTGTACTACAGTATCTCTCTCAGCTGTAACTGCCTATACCTACCACACTGTTGCATCTCTCTCCCCAATAACTCTCACTAGTTTCCCATCATCTTGTCCATCTCCTGCCTGTGCCCTAGCCTGCAGCTGTGCCTGATAAGTCTGAGCCTAAGCTCTAGCATACTGCAACCCTATCATTGCCTGATGTCTGTCTATCTCCACTCTCCTTAGCCTGAACTGAGCCCACTACCTCCATCTCCACTCCTCTTTAATCCTCCATCTAAGCTGCTGTATCCCCACATCATCACCTCCTAGCCCCTATACCTATGGCTGCACAAGAACCTGTGGTGGCACCTATTCCTATATCTATATGCCCGAAGATGCTGGCACTACTGCCTATGCTACTAGAGCTCTTGTCCTCCTCCTAACCAACCTCTCCATCCCAATCTCCCCTATCTCCCCAGGCCTCATCAACCAAGTCGGACTAGCTGTAACCTAGTGTGCATCATAATCTAGTAAAGTCTCTGGATCTGTAGGACCCTGCCTCCACTGCCACATAACTAGCTATAATCCCTCCCTCCCTACCAAAGCTATGTCAACCACTATCTCTAGCCCCTAATCAAAAACCTCCTGCCGCATCCTCCCAAAAATGGTATCCCCTACTGGTGCTGCCTGTGGAATCTCGAACTATCTCAATACCCCCTCAGGAAAATAACACTCTATAATATATATCCCGTGACCAAAAATATATCTAGCTTGCCTCACATAGACAAGCTCTCCATCCTCCTCATCCCATCTCTCGCATGCAAGCCATGGCCTCCATACAAATCTATCCACCTCGTCCAAAGTTCACCTCCAGTATACTATCCCTCATCGTTATCGATAGGTAAGAGCTCCCCTATACATCCTTGCATATGGCTCTCCTGTTGTTTTCACTATCCATCCATTTGGCCTCATCACTGGAATGTACTCATAAGCCCATATGTGCAACACTGTGACTCCAGCTGACATACTCACTCCAAACATATATGCGTAGTCATGTAGATAATGATATAGTTGTCCCAGTACACACTCCGCCCATGCATATCTCGTACCATATGAAAACATCCCCTCCATCATTGTCCCCCATCCAACCGGAAAACCTTTAGCTCGTCTATCTCCCACCAGCCATCTGATGATTGCTACAACTATTCACTTTAATCTATCATATAGCTCCTCCATCCTAGCCATCAAAATCTCTGAGCCCTTCGCCCCAATGTCTGAAGTCCTAAACAATTGCCTAAATGCAGCTGGACCCATGTCAAGATCATAATCTACTCTGTCTCCATCAATAGGAACACGCAGAATCTGGAACACGTCCTCTAAGGTAATTGTCACCTCTCCAATAGGCAACAAGAATGAACTATGCTCGCTCCTCCATCGCTCAACCATCGATGTTATTAGTCCTCGATGTGCCTGCACGGGCTCTAATCTCTACACATGCTCTAAACCAATAATGTCTAAGAATAGCCACTCCTCTACATCCAATATCCTGACTAATCGCAAGTCCCTAGGATGTGGCTCCCATGAAAATAAAGGTGGTAGTACCTCCTGCATCATTCAACACACCTTGTTACTTTCTTGCATTCACAATTTGACTTTTGACTCATAGCAGCTACCTATTTTTGCTAAAAGTGACTCATTTTTCTATATGGGCAAGCCTTTTGACCATAAGCAAGCTATTCTACTGCAAGCGCATCCTATCTGCTTATACGTGACCTCTTTACCATAGGCGAGCTACTGCTAGTTGGAAGTGACCTCAATTCCTCTATGTGCTAACTTTTCACCTATAAGCGATTCATTTGCCATATGCGACTCATGGTCGCTCATAAGTAAGCTCTATTTCTCTATGCGGTCACTTTCTGGCTACATGCGACCTGCATTGACATTATGTGCCTTTTTCCTAGCCATTTTCCTTAGCCGACCAGAAGCGACCTCGTTTTTCTATAAGCGGTCACTTCGAGCCTATAAGAGACCTATTTTACCCTAAGCGACCCCTTTTCCTACACAAGCGACCTGAACTACCTATCCTAAAACCTAGTCACTTTTGGTGAAGTGTGTGCATTTATTACGTTTTTAACCTTAAAAAATCATGCCTTTAGCAAACGTTTCGGTACATACCGGTGTGCCTGCTCCCGCTGGTTGCCCATGTGTCCTCACTCGCTCGGCCCGATGATCACTATGTGGAATCACCATCCTAATAGCTCTTCAACCCTCAAGGCACTAAAATTCTAAGGAGCTCTAGCTCTCTATAGCTACTGAGCACAAATGAGCACAAATGAGCCTATTTGCCCTTGAGGAACCTACTTATAGCCCCTTTTCAAACACTAATTCTTCTATACCAAAGCCTATTTTCTTTCACATCATCCCAATTCACCCTACCTAACCCCCCGTTTTCTTCGTGTCACCCTTTGTTTCTAGCCTTTCATCTTATCGCGAGCCAACCCAGCCCTTCCTAGTTATCTTGGTTTACCTCTCGAGGGGCATAACCTTGTTTATCGAGCGAATTATAGTATCTTCTTTGACACAACACTCTAACGAACATTGTATCAAAGAGGGGCAAAATGTAGACACCCAAAATTGACCTAATTATTATTAGTATCAAAATATTGCATTAGCTATCATCTGTATTTGTCTAACACACTTGAGCAATTTCCCTATCACTTATTTCTTCTATTAATTAAATAAATTTATATTTATTTAAGTAATTCATTATCTATTTCTTCTATTCTACAATTAAATAATCTTTAATTATTTAATTATCTCTTATTTCTATCTATTTTAATTAAATAAATCTTATTTATTTAATTAAAATTCCTTTCATAAGCCCACTTTCCAATTAATTAAATAAATTTTATTTATTTAATTAATTTCTCTTATCATTTATCTTCATGTGCCAACATGTGTGCCTCTTTTATTTAAAAACATGTGTGGTAATACATCTTTTATTTAATATCTTTCACATGTAGTACTTTTTATGTACATGGTCACACATAAGCCTTATCTTCCCTCCACTTGTCATTTACGCATTCACCTATAACTATCAATTCATCTTAGCCATTCACATAGCCACCAAATCTCCACCGTTGATTGATTTTGGTTGAGTTCTATATAAACACCGTCTCATTCCATACTACATCTATCCATCATTTTTCATATAGCATCTACATTATCATCTTGAGCATATTGAGCACTTTAGCATCCATACATATTAGCACTATCATCCATTCATCATGGTAGCTTTTATCTTCATAATTGTTCATTGTTGAGAAGCAATCCACATCGTAAACAAGGAATCATACAATCTAGGTGACATTGTTCTTGAATTGCATGCTTTTGATTTCACTTGGATTCGACTCTATGATGGTGGTAGGATTAGGTTTTCAATTATATGCTTAATCTTATTAACCTAATTTTTACCTATCACAGTAAGCAATATAAATAATATCTAGTAAAGTGGAAAGGCAGACCGAAAGAAGACTCAACATGGATTTCTTAGGCTGAGGTGGACCTCCTTGGTTTTCCTCTATCCCCAGCAAAGTGAGGAACACACTTTTTCAACAACCCCAGGTGTCTGATACAGGAGCATCCCAGGTTGTAGAGCAATCTTGCATCAACCAAAAATACTTGCATTCTTTCTTTTCTTGCATTTTCAATTCAGTTTGGTCAATTGTAGTTTCAACATTTTGTACAACATTTTGCTGCATTTTCATATCAGAGCTCATAGAGTAGGACTTAGCATCTACATATCATCATCTACATCATATCCAAAATTTAGGTCATGTGGACTTGTCTGCTAAAAGTTATTGTTATTAGAAGATATAGACAATCAGTTGAAGGAGAAGGTTTGTGGAGCACTTCCATGACTTACAGAGCCTAATGAAGCGTCATACATGGCACATAAGGATCAAATAGACCTTCCTTGAGGTCCTCACCTTGATTCATGCAATTGTAGAGCATTACCTCATGTTTAAGGTCGACCTATTTGTTTCTACATATTACATCCTTCATTGGAGTTTGTAACCTTTCTTGGCCGACGCGAAGGATTTTTTGAGCTTGGAGATGATATATATATAGGATGTATTAGGAAGTTAGTAGTTCATAAGTTAGATTTGATGATAGATTAGATTAGATATCTTGTTTCAGAGAGGCACTTCAATGTCATATCTTGCATACATGTTGTAATTGGATTCAAGCCTATGAGCCCTTTTTATTGTAGCCCACATGTTGCTGGCATATAAGCATTCTGAATATGCCATGCCCACATTTTCCATGCAGTCACAACACTCATCACACATGTCATAGCCACATCTGTCATGTGGTTATGACATGAAACATCAAAAAAATTTCTCACGCTTCCCTAAAAACCCCCTCGCATGCGTAAGCATGCTCGGTGGTGTACGCTCAAGGTGAAAACTCTACAGTTGTCAGTGGGGTACAAAGTATAATTACGTTCATCCAGACACACACAGTCCAACAAGGGGGTCTCTATGACGCCGTTAACGATGCTACAAGGTTTATATTATGAAGGTTCCTAACCCTAAATCTCGGTAGATTTCGGCAGCATAACACCTTACGGCATAAGTGGGAATTACTCAACACTATACTTCTTACGGGTTCCTTGATAGATTAACAACTTCCCACGATGCCTTGTTCCTGCTAAACTGACTCGTGATCTCCCTATTGGGTCATTTTTCAGCAAAGCACATTTGTCTGCCTTCTTTCTCGTTTCCTGAAATATACTCCTACTTCGAACTTAGCATTCTCAATAAGACAGTTTGTTTGCCCTCTCTTCCATTTCTCTGGATCTTAATTTTGATTGTATTTCTATCGCGCTCACCTTAACTATTTCTCTGAAATTTAGTTTGTTTATGTTTCGGTCTCTCTCTTTTGATTTCTAAGTTTTCTTTATGTTTATCCTGTCCTTTCTTCATATTCTACATCAATCAGAGTTATCACTGTATCTATTTTAACATTGTTCCTAACTTCCGGATGGTCCAGATCACATAGGCTGGTTTACTACTTTGCTGGACTCAGCCTCCTAGTTTTCTCCAATCTAGGATTCGCCTCTACGTATGTATTAATTAATCTTGTTCCTAAGCAAAATTAGCAGAAGGGTTCATCTACTTAGTTCTCTTATCCCAGGTGGAAAATGTCGTGCATTTTCTCCTCTATGTTTTCCAATGTTAGTTTTTCTTCTTCTTTCTCTCTTTCATGTTTCCTCCATTGGACATTTACTAACTACAGTTGAAATTAAAATGGCCTCACATGGAATGTCTGTGATGGCTTCTTTAAGTTTATTTCCAGTGTTGTTTTAAACAAGGTGACGCGTATTTTTCCTTTTCATTTTCCTGGTTATTAAATTGCATTGATAGTTGAAACTTCTGAGAAACTCTTCCAAGAATGTTATAGTATATTCCTTTATGCTCTCTTTAAATTATAATTTTATTTTCTCTTGTTGTTGTAAAGAGAAAACGGCCTCATTGGTAACTTATATCACCTAATTAATTGATGTATGTATCTATATACATATATATATATAGATTATATATATATACATATATAAATATATATACAAATATATTTATCTGCTTGTTATTAATACTATTATTATTATTCATTACTATTGTTAGTTTATTTTATTAATTTATTTAAATATTATTACTATTGTTATTATTACAATTATTATTCTTCTATTTTTATATTTATATAAGCAATATTATGTCTTCCTTTTTTTATAAAAACCATACAATTGCATTTTCATTGAAGGGCTGAAGCCCTAATTTCCTTTTTACCATATCTATGGTGCCCTAACCCTTTGTTTGTTTTTTTTTGTGTTTTTGTGTTGCAAGCCATACTCATGGCGGCAGCCATGGAGGAGGGTCAGCCAGAGAACATGCAGTGAGAAGGGGTTTTGGTAAAGGGTGAGGCGGCGGATTGGTGGTGGCAGAAGCCACATTGGGGCCGCGGATAGGGAGCACAGGGTGTGGCGGAGGCATGGAGACCGCACTAAGAGTGGCGGACGGGGTAGGCACTAGGTGGCGCTGTGGTGGCCGCGAAGGGAGAAGGCCGGAGCCGTGGTGAGAACGGTCGCGGGGAGATTGTTGGTGGCGCAGTGTGTTCATGGGGGGGGTGTGGGGAGGGGCGGAGCCCCCACCCACATCCCACTACGTGGGGTGTGGGTGGGGGCTCCGCCCCTCCCCACACCCAAAGGACTCAAGGATGGTGGTGGGAAGGTTCGAACCCTTCCCACCACCTCTCCACCATTCTATACTATGCTGTTTACACAGCAAAAATGCATTATTTTATTTGTATTTTCTTTTATGAAAATTCCTTTATATTATTAACTCCTCTAATTACATATATATATATATAGATAGATATATATAGATATATATATATATTTCCCACAACTTTTAGACATTTTTGTTTTTTTTCCACAGAGAAATTAAAAAGAATTACAGAGAATTAAATAAGTAAAGCTTATTAAATGTACCTCTTTTCAACAATCATATTAATAATTTTCTTTCACGGGTAACTTCATAAACACAGAGAAATGAAAGTAAATAAAGCCATTTTTATTTTGTAATTACGTTTTCAATAAATAATTGAACATTTAACTAACAGACATTTAAAATCACCATTTGTTTAAGACCTGAAATTTGTTTTAAATGCAGAGAATGAAATATAACTATATTTTACTACCATCCATAATTTTCTTAGTATGAAATCTTCTAACTTTTAACTTGATACAGATAGTGTTAAACCAGAGATTTAGTAAAGTCGAATTAAATTCAATTTAATATAAATTCATATACAGATCAAATTTCTTGGGCTCACATCTGGAAAGTTTACGGCTAAACCACAACTCATTTTTATACTATTATATTTACTTCTTTATTTATATTTATTTCCAATAATAAAATTAATTTACAATCTATAACAAGACTAACTAACTAAAATTCATTCTTTCGTTCCGAACAAATCTAAAAATAAAATTTATCATTTTTGATCTAAAACAATAACAAATTTCAATACTAAAGATAACTTCATTCGTTTGTCTAATCAATACAAGTTTCATTTCTTAACACTAGCTTCACCAGGTGTAATATCATTAAAAAAAATTATACACAACAACAATACTGAAGGGAAGAATTTCTCTCTTTCCCCATACAATAATTCTTACAACTACAAAGGGAGAAAATCCCTCCACAATGAATTGAAACCGGATGAGGCTCAAAGAACCAAACTCTCCTTATAGCAAGGATGAAATGCATTCTCCCTAAATACAGCACTCCTCCAATTCCAACCATAAGCTTCAAAGGGAAACCTGCGTATCAAAGATAAACAAAGAAGAAAACACCACTCATCTAGCTCTCCTCCCTCCCATAGACCCGCAAGAGGGTCACCCCCAAGCTAGGGAGACCATACTCACACCTGGGGAATTCAAGCATTCCACTTCACAACAGGGAACAACAACAAACCCAAAACACACAAACACCCGTGGGTAAATTACACAACACAAAAACTCAACTACAGTGAGCTTCACAAGGGGCAGGAGAGTGGACACACTCGACTCCAGAGTGTCACCCTTACAGATAATACAACCAACACAATTTCTCTTGGCCTCAAACCAAGTTTGATCACAAAATTTTCAAGGAATTTGTATTTGACTCTCAAGCCAAAGAACCAGTCACAAATACATGCCCTCAAGGCTTTCAACATCCCAAAAGAAGAACCCAGGTATGCACCCGAGGAGGATCACTCCTCCCCTACCCCAAACTTGATGAGCATTTCTCCCAAGTGGGAGAAGCTCTGTCAACAACCCGACAACAGTTCCCACAAAAAAAAAACAAAAACACAGCAAATAAACAACTTTCACACACTTTTCATACAACAATTAGATATACGAAAGAAAGGTAAAACCAAACCAACCTTACAGAGCCCTTCAAGGATGAAGCTATTGTAGAGCTCCACTGAGATCTTCTCCAACCTAAGCCACCAACTCCCTCTTCCTTTTCCTCTCCCAAAAGCTAACTTTCTTATTTTGGCAATAAAAATAAAACTCTCCAAAATTCAACTAACTCCCTTCCCATCCCAAAATGGAATTCAAATAACCCAAATCCTTTCAGTTTAGAGGAATGGGGAGGTGACACTTGTCACCTCCTCACTCTTCCCAAAACCACTATTATGTCCCAAGGGATGAGTGTTGGCTTATGTCACTCACCCATCCCTAGAGTACTCCTTATCCCTCTCCTCATGTCATTTCTCTTACGCATGGGAGAAATAAAAGGAGTTAAAGGAGGAAAAGACAGGTGACCCATGCCTCTTCTTCCTTCCTTCATTATGGATGACCCCACAACTCATGGGGAATCTCACTAATGGTGAGGGTGACTTCAAGTCAATTCCTCTATAATGGATGGGTTTGTAGTCATCTCTTACCTTGGGGATTGAAGAGGGATGGGTTGGGTGTTGGTACAACCCATCATGTCCCCCCATACCTCCAATTTTTGCCACTTAACTTCAGGGGGAAGTTAAGATGACCTGATAGAGGTTACTCAAGGGTTACCCATGCCAAATGGGGCCCTCGACTCATGGGGTATAACCCAGGGTCAACTTTAACCTATTCAGGACACCTAGGGTCATGTTAAAATACAAGAAAAGGCCTCAAGAATTTAAATAAAAGAAAAGAAATTCAAATTCAATCTTTTTACAACACAAATCATAATGTAGTGTTACAAGAGGGTAGACCAACCCATTCGACCTTATGAAAGACCACATTACAACACCACATCAAACACAGAGTGATCTTGGTTCCTCGTGGAACCAAATCAGCTTAACAGGGATTAACAATAACAAGGTGTGGAATGATCTCCAAAATCTGTGGTTTGATTAGTAAATTCCTGCACACTAAATTGCAAGATCAGTTTCACATATAATCATCATAGCCAAAGCAACTTAAAAACATGCATTATCATGACATAGTTCTAAATAGCATAAATGAAATCATATTACAATTTTCCATCATCACCTAATTAACTTTTCTGAGATGTAAACTTATCCAAACATCACCCAATTAGTTTTTCCGTAATCATAATAAAGTTTAATAGTTTGACAAATCCGGGAACTACTATCCCACAAATATAAAAAAGTATCAATAACAGTAATGTAAATAGTCACAAGAACAGAAGTAAAAAGGGTGGTCCTCATAGAATATATGATATATTAAGCATTTGAATCTTCCATTGCATTCTATATTTGTGTTATTTTTGTGGTGTTTACTCTAGCTACATGGTTTGGACAGTTCATTATGTGAACCCTCCGACCGTGACTGCACCAAGGGAGAAACTATCAATAAGGTGCAAACAAGATATGGCAGGCTCTCCATGCTATGGTTATGGGAAGAAATTTCTTTATAGATCATGAGATACATCACTTTGGAGGGCTAATTTCTAAGAAATCTATATATGCCACTTCTCCATTTTGAGTCATTTTAAACATAACAAGAAGGTAAGTTTTCCATTATTTCTCTTTTTATTTTTAGAGTACCTAATGTTGGTAGCTAAAAGAGTTAAGGGGTGCTCTCCCCTACACCAATCTTTAATCTTTCTATTGTTTAAGTATGCCATGAATTACAGACCCAAACCTTATATTTTAGATCATACTCCCTAGATGTTCTTTGGTTGGTCTCCTCCACCCATTACATCCATAAAAGGAAAGAGTGTTACACTCTCTCTTGTCTGGTCTCCTCTCCCCTTTTTGACCCTGTCTAACTATATTTCGAAAGTCCTCTTGGCTCTTTAGACTCTAAGAAATGGGAGAAAGAAATTAGCTTTAGAGGGAAGTTAAATAAATCCAAGGGTGAGCTCTAAGGGGTTAAGTAGACTAATGATGTTGGGGATTTGTAAGGACATACTCTCTATGCATAAGGGAAAGGGGAAAATGTGGACCAAGATGAAATCAATGTGGAAAATATAATTCTAGAAAAGGAGGGCCTTTGTCTGTGTGCTAACGACTAGGAGGATTTCTCCCATTGTACCTCTTCCTCCTTAAAAGATATTACCTTTGTTATTGACTCCCTAGCCAACAAAACAAATGAGATGTATAAGGAATTTGACATACATCACAAGTTCCTTAAGTGGTTTTTTGTTGATTTTAACAAAAACAAGATTCATAGCTCCCTAGTGGACGAATGGAAAACTAAGGAGGAACTATTAAACTTGAAGGAGAAGTTGGTTATAAAGGATGAAAGCCTTGAGAGACTCAAGGTAGACATTTTGAGATCAAGGGTAACATTTAAAAAATTATTAACTTCAATAAATCCATGATCAACAATTCCCTTAACAACATCGAAGTTTTACATGAAAAGGTGAGGAACAGTTAAGGGCAATCTCAAGAAGGTTCGAGTGCATGAACCAGGGGATGTAAACCCAAGGCTACCAATCCTCTAACTGATAAAGCCATTACCACCCATCTCAAATCCTTATAGGATGAATGAGAGCTAGCTATTACTCTAAATGAGCTTTTATATTTGGTCTTTTATTTGTTCCTACTTTATCTTGTCTTCTATGGTTTTGACTTCTAGTTGTTCTATGGTCTATGGTTTGTTGAAGTTGTGTTGATGTTGTGCTACTACATAGAAGCTTTGTTTTGATTTCTATTTTTTGTGGTTGTAAAAGGGTTGGGGCCCTTTCAAAAACCCCATCTTTAGCCTTTATAAAAAAAAAAGTGGCATATACATTTTTAAATTTAGGTGTATGTATATATATAAATATTCTTTTACACGTATTAAAGGAAATGATACATTCTAAAATAAAATTTTGATATTCGTAGGTATATTCAAAGTAATCGATTCCATGGGAAGATACCTAAAATATTTGCCCACTTCTATGGATTGGAAAACTTGTAAGTGTATATGCTTTTTTATTCCATGTTTTAGCATTCAAAGTTTATAATCTGAAGTTTAGAAAATTAGTATGAAAAGAATATGTGATTTTAAGCATGGTAACTTGTTTTTCTTGTTTTGCAGTGTAGCAAGTAGTAACAATTTTAGTGGTAAAATACCAGATTTCATGGGAAATTGGAGAAACCTTACAGTTTTGTGAGAATCTTGCTCCTATATATTGTGAATTAGTCCTTTATAATTTAAATTTATAAATCCATGTCACCTTTACTGGAATCTATAAATTTACAAATATCTAAATTAGAGAGAAGTTAAAACTCACTATTCATTATAGGAGACTTGAAGCTACTTCTTTAGAAGGTCCAATTCCTTCAACCTTTTCAAATTTAATTCAACTAGAAGACATGTAAGTATTGTTGTCTTCATCATCCCATTTCGTTTCCTCATTCAATATTTCACATCTTGTGCTTGAGATATGGTAATTCAAAGAATTGTTTCTTTACTTTTAGTATCATGTCTTTAAAGCTAAGCTTGCCAATAGATTTAATCACATTTTTAGGTGTTACGATCATTTAAATATACGTATTTGGTGTAGCTGATATTAATTGGTTCTATATGATTATATATATAAACAGGAGGATATCTTATCTAACCGGAGATGGATCAAATTTGTCATTTATGCAAAATTTAACAAAACTAAGAACAATGTAAGTGTATTAATATGAATTTGATATATCATCAAAATTATACATGAAAGGCTTGGAGTTAAAATGTTTCAACAAACATAAGTATAGACAATCTTTTTATATGCTCATGGTTAACCTCTCTCTTTGCAGAGTACTACGAAATGCCTTAATTTATGGAGAAATTCCAAAGTTTATTGGACATTCCATTAAACCAAAGATATTGTGAGTAATACACTACATAAGTTTATAATGACAAATTTTTAATTTTATAGTTAGAATATATAATTTTACGTTTAGGTGACTATATACCATTGATTGTTCACAATTCATGACATTAGAAGAATGATATAGAAACATATACACTATAGTTAATACTTTATGATGAAATAAATTTTCAATTTTATAGTTGGAATTACATAGATCAAGGAAAACATTAGTCATTCTTAAATAAAATAGTTGTAGCTATATACCCTTTTTATTTGCCATGGGTTTTATGATTATTTTCAATGTGTGACATTAGAATAATGATATAGAAAATATCTAAGAAGCTCTTCATTCTATTAGAAATCAAGGGAAGAATACATGCTATACTCGAAGTAGAGAAAGACAAGCATGTTTGGGAAAATTGGTTGTGGTTATAGAGATATTTAAAAAATAAAAATGGGTACTTGGATAAATAAGTTTGAATGTTGCTCCTAAAATCTGTAGGTATTAGGAAAGGATGGATTGTGTGAATGTTCTAGTTGTTTGTTCATCTTATAGACTTTAAGTTGGAGTCAGAAAATTGAGCACTTTATGAAAGATTACTATCATCATAATAAACTTTAAAATCATTGCATGCTGGATATAAGACATAAAAAATTGGATTAGTATAAACTACATGTTTTAGGGTTGTAGTGTCTCTTGCTATTCAACAATATAATATGATTCATATATCTATGTCAAATAATATTTTATATTTAATGAACAAAATATTAAATTAATAGGTTATCTTGTTAGCAAGAAATGTAGAGGAGATACTAGTCTAGAGATCCAGTCCTCAGTCAAGTCTTTGTAGTTAGTTTATACCCTAGTCAGGTAGCTAGAGATTGACAGCAAAGCATAAAGAATAACCAAACAGATCATCACATACACATCACAATATGATAACACACATAATTACCCTGTACCAATAGACTTCCCATATCTATATTAGCAACAGTCAAATGTATACATCCATTATCCATGCTCCAACACAGTTACATACATGACTTATATGTCATTGATTACATCAGAATATACTCTTATTCTCCTATCCTGCTTACTTTCTTGCATTCTAATATCTCCTATCTCTATATATACTATATCTAATATATCTAAGGATGTGTTATTTATCATCTTCTATCTGCTTTCAGCCTTCGTATCATGTGTAGTATCCTCTAGTCAACTTTGTTCTCTGTCCAGTAACCTGCTAACATATCTAATACTATATTGAAACTAATACAATTCATGAAATTGTCCCAATAAGAGTTTGTCATCACCTTGTAGCAGTTAATGCTAGTTTGACATTACAAAAAATTAAAGATTTCCCCTCATTATATGACTCCAAATTTTGTGTAAATACTAGAAAAATATCATAAGATTATAAAAATAGTTTTGATGTATCGTATTTGACAATTACTCATTGGTTATTCTATTTTAGGTCTACCTTTAGATAATTTTACACATGTTTTAGTCCAAGAATATACATTTTACACTTGAACACCACATTGTTGGTCTTAAACTTGGTGCTTTTTGTCTTTAAGGTTGACTCAACATCCACCTTGATAGATTGTAAAATAAAATATTTAAAAATATGTTTATACTTTATTATATTGTATAAATTAACCCTTAAATTTTTTGTTTTCCTTTTTTGGTATAATGTAATATTACAACCTTCAAAGATATCTTTGTATGACCTTGTTCATGACATAAAGTATAGATTGGTTATATGGGGACCATTTGTTGTCTTTCTAAGGGAGAGATATCAATTATAATCACAAAACTAGGTAGACTCCATTCTTTATAATCCTCTAAATCTACTACTTTATTTGAGCCATTATATTCACTAGGCATATTGTGTTATTTTCTATGACCTTAGGTAATTTAAGTGGATTATAATGCATATTTTAAACTTTGTTTAATTTCACATTCATCATATTAATTTAGTACCAATTCCCTTGTCTTGAATTTCATCTTCCTAATATTCTTATGATGCTAATTGTATTTTATATCTACATTGTCTTTATCATTCACTTAGTTGATCAATCTCTAAAAATCCTAAAAAGCTATCATTTGATATCATTCAAATTTAGACTAAGACTATTCCTAAAATACCCAACTACAAGCTCTCTTATAATAAAAAGTAAATTGGTGTGAAAATTAAAAGAGTTAATAATAATTGGTTGATGTTAGTGACCCTTCTCCCTTGTATCAAATGGTGTTCTTCAATAATAACTAAAATAGGAGTTCATCTCAATGAGAAGGAATCACGAGGTGACAATACTCAAGTCAATAATTGAAAACCTTTGATAATTTGTTAAATTCTTGGAAGAGGTACATGTGAAGCTATATTTCCTAGGTCCCATTAATGGACAGACAAAAGTGAAGATTTGGATAATATAGATCTCAAAACAACTCTCAAGCTATATATTTGCATACAAAATAAACTTTTAAATCCTTGACCCAACAAAGTGGTAATAAGAAAACTCATAGAAAGACAATTTAAAAAAAATGATAGGTAAAGTGAGGGTTAGGGCCCTCTCCCTTCTTATTAGAAAAATACATTATTACATAATAATCAAAGCCCTTTGAAATGGGCCAAGATAATGTTTTTCCTGAGAGAAATATGATAAAAACTGATAGACCAAGAAATGAGACAAATGACATAAAAACAAATTGCTAAATAGAATAGAGCTTTGCATGAGGACTTGATGAATTGCAATATACTTGAATCGTTCCCTTCCATGACATCATGAGAGTGGAGAAGCATACGATGTGAACCAAATTCCTACTTGATGATTGTTTTCCTATGGTTCTACACAGGGTCTAAATTCCCTCACCCTTCTCTACCTACTAGATTGATCACTAAGAGGCCTTTAATACCTAGAGAGTCTAGATTTCATGTGCTTCCTTCTACTTAGGGATTTATCTTGGGAGGTTATCTCCTCTTGGGAAGAAGTGATTGACACTTTAGCTTTCTGATTCTATGATGAATTCAAGGGACTTGGGGCTGATTTTGCTGCTTTGACCATGAGATGATGCAGGAGAGCATTTTTCCACCATGTGACATGACCAATTAGCTTGTGTCTACTAATAGGGAAATAAATGATAACATGTCCTATTTCATAACTTTCTAGTAATGAAATGGCAACCCTTCATAGTCCAAGACTTGAATCCAAGATCTACTCGCAACTTTCAGGGTGATGTCTAAAGGAAGATCCTTGGAGATATCTAAATCTACTAGAATCCAAGCATACATTGTGTGAGAATAAGTTGAAATATCCATGTTTGTGACCAAAAATTTACCTAATGAGTTACTGATAGCTTCATAGAAAGATCGTCCAGTCAAATTACAGTACGAGATTTAGAAGTCGAACCCAATAAGACACAAAGATTATGTGGAGGGATTAAATGTTAGATGTCACTTTAGCATGAGAGCATGTTGACCCCAAAACCATAAATGATAAAACAAGATTGATTCTCAATCTTTGATAGATTAAAAAACTACAATGAAAAACCCTAAGCACATGGGGTAAATTTCTAGTCAATCTTCCATGAATGATTTTCAATGATCTAAAATCCACTTGTTCAGATCTAGAAGGCTTGAACAAATAATGTAGGAGCATCCTAGGTTGAAATAAAATCTTGCATCAACCAAAAACATATTGTTTCTTTTATTTTCTTGCATCTCAGTTAGTTTAGTCTTAGTAGCTTACACCACATTCTACCGCATGATCATTTCACAGTTCACGACGTAGGATGAAGATTCAACACTATGTCATCTACATCATATGTAGATTTTAGGAGGTTTACAATTGTCTGTGGAGGGTTATTGCCATCTGTTGGTTATTTTCCTAGACTGGATGCTTATTCCCAGTAATCCCTACAAAATAGCCATTAGTGATCAATAGGATTCCTGGGTCAGGGGCCAACAGTATAGGAGATAGACTCTATAATTATCTCCTCTTCTTCTTTAGGCTCTGTAGAACCAAGGGGGGTATTCCCTACTCAACATCCATGAGATATGCTTGTGGATTGGCTGGGATGTTGACACAAAGCAGATAAATCCTCTTTTGTGTAGACCAAAACTATGAGATAAGTGCAAAGGGGCTAGCTTCGGGCCTATATTTAGTTGTAGACAGAGGATTTTGGGTCCTAAAACTACTTCTAAAGTCCTAAAAGGTTTGTATATGAAGTTTGAGTTTGTTTTGTATTTGGATGCAAAACTAGGACTTTAGGTTACAACAGAGATACCAGACCAGATCGGTGTCTATCCAGGGCTCAGAGTCAGTAGATATATATATGTGAATGTTTACCACAGACCTAAGATAGTAATCAGATTTCAAGGGGTTTCTAAAATGTCTGCCTTATAGACAATACCCAAGAGAGAGTATTTAGTTATTTCTACTTACAAACATCCTTACTGCAATGTATTCTTCTCAACATTTAATCTAAAACGTTCAATCTACTCCTTGAGCAGAAGTAAGAGATTAAGTATTCAATATAGAAAACCTATATTCTAGAATCTATAACACCCCTTAGATGTTCAGAGTCAGAAGAAAAACACATTCAGTCTGGAGACAAATAACAAAACACACGCAATGAAGCATTACTCATTTAAATCAACATGAAATTGATATTTCAGTGCATAATACATACAACATACAATTCATAAACTCGCAAAGACACTTGAAATAGAGTCACCAGAAAGTTGTATTCCTACTGCAGCACCAAAATTTGTCTAGTTTTCAACAACACAAATGAGTAACATAGTTTGGCTTTTATATCAAGACTGTGTACCCAGCAAAAATTAATTACAAGGCAAATAAAAAATCTACCAGATTTAATGCATGAGGAATGGCTCTCAGAAATATTCAACGTTGTGGGGAGATAGAGAGGAATGAGCAGATGGAATTAGGATCCGCGCTGCCATTCAAGGACATTCATCTTTAAACAGGTTATCGACCTGTCCATCACTGACCCATACCGCTGCAATTTTGCCATTAACACTTCAGCTACCATTAGCCTCTCTGAAATGTAGCAACGACGTACCACTAAAAATTTCCCACTCAAAAACAGCCACACCCGTTCAGGAAAAACTATCGCAGCAGGTTCAAAACCCGACCGTTGATCATCCCTCCATTGTTGTGATCAACGACACCCAAAAAGGTTGAAAAGTCGTTGGCCAGTGAAATCGTACCACATTGGCACCTTATGTTTCTATCGCTGGCCCTTTCCTTCTTCAATTTTGCCTTTTTCTATATGCGTGCTAAAATGCATATATATGCAAAAGTTCCCAGGCACGTGGCAGCTTGTGACTCATCCTCCGTCGCTGTGCATTTGATTTCCATCGGCCATCAGAATAACCCAAGAAAGGCTGGCCGACACATATGGTCTTGGCGATGATCTCTTTGCATATCGGCTATTGCACAAGCATATAATCACTTTATACAACCCCTGGATCTGAAATTACTATTTGTTGTATTTGAGTCTTCCTTCACGTCTGGGTTGCATATCTTTATTTTTTATATCGGGTTGTATGCTACATATACAAACCCAATATACATGCTGCGGACCCCAAACTTGTATGAAGCATCTTGGAATTCTACTAGGGTCCGGAATGCACCTTTTCACTTGTATGTTCTGAATGTATATCGGCATATACAACTACCTTTGTACACAACTGGTGGGCCCAAGGTCTTGCATTTTGCTTCTTTGAAACTTGCATGTGTGACTTGTATATAAGATACAAGTGCCTTTGTATGTGAAGTGGGCCCCACCATTTGTATCTTTGTTGCACTGTTTGCTTTGCATGTCACGGGCCTTTGTATATTTTTCAATGTACACTTCCTTTGCATGCGGAATATACAAACAGGAATCTTCCACAGAATATACCTATAATGTATCTTTTCTTTGTATCTAACTGTTGTATGTCTGAACATACAAACCAAATATACATGCAACCCAATATGCAAGCAGCGAATATTCCTAGAATCTTCAATGTATATTCCGCCCTTGTACATCCTCCTTTTCAACCCGCTATGCATTTGGAAATGCATAGAACTGCAGAATATCCCTGGGAATTTTTGAAAGATTCCCTCTTGTATATGCAACCCGATATGCATCTAAAATGCATATAACTCAAATTTTCACCATTTCTGGAAGCTGATAGAGATTTCTCAAGCTCGCTAACATACATGATCACTTGCATACACAGAAACTTGGCACTTTTCTCTTGTGCGATGGGGAAAAGACAATAAAACATTGCACTGGGCTGGTCAAACCACAAACATTAAGGTATGGAGATGAAACATAGCAGCAAGGAACCTGATACAGGAGGAAAACATCAGAACAAACAAAACAATGCAACAGACCAAGGAAGACAGCAACCTCAGGGTTTGAATGAGAAAACCTGCAAACGCCCAAGCTTAAAACCCCAAACATAAATGATTACCAATAGGCTCCGATTGGGGACGTGCAGGTGCAAGACTGCAGCGAGGATCAAAATACTCCGGGACAAACCAGATAAAACACAAAACTCAAAACACGACTGACTATACAAGGCATATACAAAACACTTATAGCTATTTTATAGTGTGCACACAAGGTATTCATTTATGAGAAAAAGGTTTTAAGGAATTTACCGTGCACTGGCAATTCTTGTAGTTCACCATTTAGGGCTTGGAGAAAGTAAGAATCATTCTCATAGATATTGCCAATTTGATATGGGCCAGTCCATAAGGGCTCAAATTTACCATGCTTACCCTTTTCTTGGCTCCTTGCATTCCAACTTAGGACCAAGTCACCTATCTAGAACTTTCTCTTTGTAGCCCTTTTATCAAACATATATTTTACCTTTTGTTGCCTTTTGATGTTTGTTTTCTGTGCCTCCCTTCTCATTTCATCTAATGCAACCAGCTAATTTATTCTTTCAGTCATCAGGTCTCCAATCTCCTCATCATTCCCCTAGATGAACTTATAAAATGGTAGGAGGTTGTTCACAGGCAATCTAGCTGATAGGGAGGACTCTAGGCTGCCTGCTTCTGCATCCTGTAGGTGTACAAGACTGGTTGACAACACTAGCCTCCCTACCAATTCAAAGTGCTAATAGACATCTTTCTACACAAAAATGTCAGCTAAATTCCTCAACTCTTTTGCAGAGATGGAAAACTCTATTTCTCTACTTGGCGTGGGACACATACCTTGTCCTTACTGCTTCCAAGATACTGCCTTAATGGCACATAACTTTCTGAGCCCGTTGCCCACCCTTCTCACTCTGTTCAAGGGTCTGGACTGCTTGGTGCTCACTTTCTTTCTCTCTATTTTCCACTTTTGTAAGTCTATTTTCCTACTTGTCTATCTAGTCGGACTCCTTACTGAGCTCGCCTAGAACAAGCATGCATTGCCTCTAGTCGACAATCCGACCACCACACAAAAGAAAAACAAACAAAAGGCATGGCTCTGCTTGATGACCTCCATACTGTACAGAGGAACTTGAGGAACATCAATGCAGAGTCATGGTTTGCAAAAGAAAACAAAATTGCAGAAAAAGAAATGACTAATCTACTCAGAATAACAAACTAAAAATAGAATAGAAATACACAGATTGATCGAACTGCTGTATTTGATTTTTATTCAAAAACTATTCTTACATCAAAAATGCTTCTCACATCAAAATTCTCTTCTTCAATTCTTCTGCCGAACTCTCTACAAAAAGAATGCTATATCATAAATACTTTCTCATGTCCGTTATAGGACGGTTCAGTTACCAGACGGTTCGTATTCTAACTGCCGGTTCAATTCTGCATTTTCTTGACTGTCGGCCAGACTCACCATTGTCTCTTGGACATATTCTATCGGCAAAACTGATGACTATCAGCCTAGCCTAAATCCCTTCCACCGATGGACCATTTCTCTCCAACGTCTTAAAGTATTCATCGCTCAGACATTACATTGTCGGCGTAGCTTTTCCTTGGTTTGCCGATATGCATTTTTACTCCAACAGACCTAACAACCGCCTTCGGTGAGACCACATTCTATCGGCAAACTTCACATTCGTCCCACCGATATCTTTGGTCATGCCGATGTTCTTTCTATCGACGTAAGTTTTCCTTTGTCACCCCGATACATGCTCCTTTTGCTGAACCATTGAACCTCAACAGCAAGGTTCAATCGCAAGGTTCAATAGTGAGGTTCAACCTCCAACAAAATGACCGGTGATTTCAACTCCACCATTCAATATGAATGAACCTATTGAACCATTGAACTTCAACAGCGAGGTTCAATCGCAAGGTTCAATCGCAAGGTTCAACCGCGGGGTTCAACGAAGAGGTTCGACGGCAAGGTTCAACCACAGGTTCAATGAAGAGGTTTGACGGCAAGGTTCAACCGCGGGGTTCAACGAAGAGGTTCGATGGCACGGTTCAACCGATCAACAAAGTGACCAACAATTCCAATGAACCCTTTGAACCTTGGCGTGAGGTTCAACTGCGGGGTTCAACGAAGAGGTTCAATGGCACGGTTCAACCGTTGAACAAATACCGAACACCTTCAACATACATTCATTAACTTGAATTTTCACTTGGCAAAAAGGCCAATCACAAGTGAAGTGCTTCTCCCGCCGATGCATTTTTAGAAAACTCGAAAAACTCCTAAGACAAAACCACATGCTGCAAACTCAAAATTGACAAACCAAAAAGGCTATGTACAGGCTGCATTGAGCCTTGGTGCTCCTGCACCATACTCCCCCTGTGTAGAAAGAAGCTAGGTCACCTCCGGTGACAATGAGGCAAAATCAATGCCCCTCTTTTTGAACTCTAACTCTGCAACCCAGGTAGCTTCTGCTTTAGGCAACTGCTTCCATTTGACCAAATGCTCCATGTAGACACCATGTCTGGTTTGCTTCTGTACTCTTGAATCCAGTATTTGCTCTGCCTATAGTTTGGGTTGTAGTGGCAAAGTCACATCTATTGCTGTCTATTCCTTCTCTGAAATGGATCCATTTGCTGCTGACTGAGGACCCCCGTATTGCACCAGGTCTTGGACATTAAACACTGGTGAGATTGCCAAATCTTCTGGCAATTTAATTCTGTAGGCATTATTTCCATACTTGTTCAGGATTCTGCAAGGACCAATTCTCCTCATCTGCAGTTTGGTTGGCATTCCTTTTTGCATTCTGGCTTTGTTCAAGTGCACCATAACCAGATCACCAACCTCAAACTGAATATCCCTTCTGTGGGCATCTACTCTGTCCTTGATTTTCTGTGTGTTCTCTGTCAAAGTTTTCTTCACCTGCTCATGCACTTCTTTCATGGATTGTGCAAAATCCTTTGCATGTCCACTTCTGTTCTCCGTGTTTCCCATATTCCTGAGCTCACATACACCTCTGGGATGCATTCCATAGACTATTTTGAATGGGCTCTTACTAGTAGTCCTATTTACACTGTCATTATAGGCAAATTCTACCTGATGAATGACAAGATCCCAACTCTGTCCATATTCTTTGGTTATACACCTTAATAGGTTGCCCAATGTCTTGTTTACCACCTCTATCTGACCATCTGTTTGTGGGTGATATGCTAAACTGAATGACAAATTTGTTCCCAATCTCTGCCACAATGTTTTCCAGAAATGCCCCATGAATTTAGCATCTCTGTCAGACACAATACTTGCTGGAAGTCCATGAATTCTGATCACCTCTTTGAAAAACAAGTGTGCTATATGACTGGCATCATGAGTCACTTTACAGGGAATGAAATGACTCATCTTGCTAAACTTGTCCACAACTACATATATGCTATCATAACCAGTCTTAGTCTTAGGCAAGCCAACTACAAAATCCATGCTTACACATTCCCATGGCCTGGAAGGAATGGGTAAGGGTTGGTACAGTCCTGCATTTGAAGTGGTTCCCTTGGCCTTCTGACATACGATACATTGCTCTGCATACCTTCTGATGTCTCTGTGCATCCTTGGCCAATAATAGAACCTTTGGACTAGCTCCAGTGTCTTGTCCAGATCAAAATGGCCACTCAGACTACCATTGTGCTTCTCCTGTATGAGATTTTCTCTCACAGATCCCCTTGGCACACATAATTGTCTACCTTTGAATAGCAATCCCTGCTGTAAGGTGAAATCTACAAACTCACTGTGAAAGTGATTCTCAAAATCTTGACATACCTTGTATGCCTCAGCAAAATCTTCATCATCTTGGTAAAGATTCTTGAAATCTTCAATCCCAATGCTCTTCAACTACACTTCTTGTACTGTGAGCAATCTTCTACTCAAAGCATCTGCAACTCTGTTCAGCTGCCCCTTCTTATGCTTAATTGTAGAGGTATAAGACTATAGGTACTCCATCCATTTGATATGCCTGCTGCTTAACTTGTCCTGTGAGTTTAGAAAACTCAGAGCTTGGTTATCTGTGTAGACAACAAATTCTTTAGGCAGGAGATAATGTCTCCACTTCCTCAATGCTTGGACTAGAGCATACAACTCTAAGTCATACGAAGAGTACTTACTCTTTGCTTCATTCAGCCTCTCACTGAAAAAGGCTACAGGTCTGTTTTCCTGGTTTAGCACTGCTCCTACAGCTATATTACTTGCATCACATTCAATAGTAAATAGCTTATCAAAACTGGGCAACAACAAAACAGGTTGTGTTGCTACCTCTTTTTTCAACCTTACAAAACTTCTATCTGCAGTCGGTGTCCATCTGAATTTTTCTTTCATTCCACCCTTAATTGTATCCAACATGGGTGCACATATTCCACTGAAATTTTTGACAAACTTTTTGTAAAACTGGGCTAAGCCATGGAAACTTCTTACCTTTGTGGCTGCTCTAGGAGTAGGCCAGCTCAATATGGCTTCTACTTTGGACTTGTCCATCTTCAACTCTCCCTAGGACACCACAAAACCAAGGTATACCAATTCCTGCTTCATGAATTCACACTTCTCCAGATTGATGGTTAGTTGTTCATCATGTAATTTTTGCAAAACAGTATTTACATGTTCTAGATGTTCTTACTTGGTCTGACTAAAAATTAGAATATCATCTAGAAAAACAACAACAAATTTACCAATATAATCCTTTAGGACTTCATTCATGAGTCTCATAAAGGTACTGGGTGCATTTGATAGACCAAATGGCATAACAAGCCATTCATACAGTCCTTCTGTGGTCTTGAAGGCTGTCTTCCACTCGTCACCTTCCTTTATTCTTATTTGGTGGTAACCACTCTTCAGGTCTATCTTGGTGAAATACTTTGCTTTTCTAATATAGTCCATGAGATCTTCAATTCTAGGAATTGGGAATCTATACCTTATAGTTATCTTGTTTATGGCTCTGACATCTGTGCATAATCTCCATGATCCTCCTTTCTTGGGTGCCAACACTGTGGGCACTGTACAAGGACTAATACTCTTCCTGATCAATCCTTGATCTAGCAATTCCTGCACTTGCCTAGAAATTTCTTTGTGCTGATCTGGAGTCATCTTGTAAGGTGCTTTGTTTGGCAAAGATGCCCCTGGAATCAGGTCTATTTGATGGCTTATTGCTCTCTATGGAGGCAATGTGGCTGGTGTACCATCACTGATTATGCCTTTATACTTCTCCAGTATAGGCTGCACCTCTTTGGGAATCTCTGTCTTCTTATCCTGTTGTCCTTGTTTTGGTTTTACTATGATGGCATAACCAATACCATCCTCCTTAAGAGTACTCAGAAACTCTTTTCCACTCACAACCAAGATATTAGGACTCTTTGTCTGAACTGCATCTTCATCCTCCAATGACTGAATCTTATAGGTGACACCATCTTTCTGAAAAGAATAGGCATTCTTCTCACCATCATGTACTGCCTTTCGATCATACTGCCATGGTCTGCCCAATAAGAGATGGCATGCATCCATGGGTAGTATATCACATAATACCTTATCCTTATAGCCACCTATACTAAACTCTACCCAACTTTGTTCATTCACTACCACATGTTGACCCTTATTCAACCATGTGACTCTATATGGGTTTGCATGAGTAATTCTTTTCAAATTCAATTTTCTAACTGCCTCATCAGAAATAATATTATCACTAGATCCTGAGTCTATGATAATTTTACATACCTTATTCAAAATCTTGCACTTGATTCTAAATAGTGCTCTCCTCTGGCTTGGTTTAGACTTTACTGGTTCCTTCATCAAGGTTCTCCTTATCATGAGGTTCTCTCCATCTTCTGAGTTCAGATTGACCTCAGGTGACTGGCTGCTAGATGCATTATCTTGGACATAGTGATTTCTCTTATCACCTCCTTGAGAAGAGGATGTGGCCTTTTCTTGACACCTATATGCTGGATGACCTAGATTGCCACAGTTGTAACACTTCATGTTGGTGAAATAGGATCCTCTACCTGATCCTCCTGACCTTCCTTTGTTAGATCCTCTTCCTCTGTGGTTTCCTCTACCACTCAATTCCCCACTCTGCTCTGTGAGTTTGGATTCTGCTTGGGATCTATTGTCAGCATTCCTTCCACCAAAACCTCCTCTGTGTCCTCTGTTATCTCTGCCTCTTCCTCTTCCTCTGCTATTTGAGTCTTGTTTCCTCTTGTTCTTTTCCTCCACTTTCAGTGCCAGCTGATAGCATTATTGCACTATTGTAGGACACAACAAACTGATTTCTTCTTGTATATTCCACTTCAAACCATTAAGGTACCTTGCTACCTTTATGCTTTCATCCTCCATTACTTTGGACCTTAAGCATAGCTTTTGGAATTCTTCAGTGTATACATTGACATCTAATTCCTTCTGTCTTAGATTCTGTCTCTTTCTGTGCAGCTGTATTTCATAATCTTCTGGCATATATGCCTCTTTGATTTTAGCTACCATTCCTTTCCAAGTAGCTATGGGCTTCTTATCTTCTTTTGCTCTTTCAGTCTGCACAAATTTCCACCAGGTTAAGACAGCTCCCCTGAGTCTGGATTTGGCCACCTTTACTTTCTATGCCTCGCTTACACCATCACATTCAAAGTGATTTTCAAGTCCTTCTATCCACTCCATGACCAAATCTGGGTCCATTTTCCCACTGAAAAGTGGTACTCCTTCCAATGTTTTACCACTCATTGCTTTCAAAGCTTTCAAGAATGGTTCTTCTTCTAACTTAGGATCAGGTGTGGGCTCTTCATCTTCTACAGGTACACCTTTCCCTTTATCCTCATAATATTTAACTCTCTGGCTGATTTCTTCAGTCTTTTGCAACATTAAACCTAGCTTACTCTCCATTTCTGCTAGTCTTTCTTGTAGGAGTCTATTCTCCTCTTCTTGATCCTCAACCTTCTTTGCTAACTCTGCATTAGTCACCATTTTCTTGGATGAACTAATAGACTCACTTGAACTCGGTGATGACATACAACTCTTCTATTCCTATCTAGGAATAACCCAAATCTTACTGCTCTGATACCAATTTGAAAGGGAGGACTTTAGGCTGCCTGCTTCTACATCCTGTAGGTGTACAAGACTGGTTAACAACACTAGCCTCCCTACCAATTCAAAGTGCTAACAGACATCTTTCTACACAAAAATGTCAGCTAAATTCCTCAACTCTTTTGCAGAGATGGAAAACTCTATTTCTCTACTTGGTGTGGGACACATACCTTGTCCTTACTACTTCCAAGATACTGCCTTAATGGCACATAACTTTCTAAGCCTGTTGCCTACCCTTCTCACTCTGTTCAAGGGTCTGGACTGCTTGGTGCTCACTTTCTTTCTTTCTATTTTCCACCTCTGTAAGTCTATTTTCCTACTTGTCTATCTAGTCGGACTCCTTACTGAGCTCACCTAGAACAAGCATGCATTGCATCTAGTTGACAATCCGACCACCACACAAAAGAAAAACAAACAAAAGGCATGGCTCTGCTTGATGACCTCCATACTGTACAGAGGAACTCGAGGAACATCAATGCAGAGTCATGGTTTGCAAAAGAAAACAAAATTACAGAAAAAGAAATGACTAATCTACTCAGAATAACAAACTGAAAACAAAATAGAAATACACAGATTGATCGAACTGCTGTATTTGATTTTTATTCAAAAATTGTTCTTACATCAAAAATGCTTCTCACATCAAAATTCCCTTCTTCGATTCTTCTGCCGAACTCTCTACAGAAAGAATGCTATATCATAAATACTTGCTCATGTCCGTTACAGGATGGTTCAGTTACCAGACGATTCGTATTCTAACTGCCGGTTCAATTCTACATTTTCTTGACTGTCAGCCAGACTCACCATGATGTCTCTCCGACATCTTCTATCGGCAAAACTGATGACTATCGGCCTAGCCTAAATCCCTTCCGTCGATGGACCATTTCTCTCCGACGGCTTAAAGTATTCATCGCTCAGACATTACATTGTCGGCGTAGCTTTTCCTTGGTTTGCTGATATGCATTTTTACTCTGACGGACCTAACAACCGCCTTCGGTGAGACCACATTCTATCAGCAAACTTCACATTCATCCTGCCGATATCTTTGGTCATGCCGATGTTCTTTCTATCAGCGTAACTTTTCCTTTGTCACCCCGATACATACTCCTTTCGCTGAACCATTGAACCTCAACAACGAGGTTCAATCGCAAGGTTCAATAGTGAGGTTCAACCTCCAACAAAATGACCAGCGCTTTCAACTCCACCATTCAATATGAATGAACCCGTTGAACCATTGAACTTCAATAGCGAGGTTCAATCACAAGGTTCAACCGCGGGGTTCAATGAAGAGGTTCGACGGCAAGGTTCAACCGCGGGTTCAACGAAGAGGTTCGACGGCAAGGTTCAACCGCGGGGTTCAATGAAGAGGTTTGACGGTGCGGTTCAACCGATCAACAAAGTAACCAATGATTCCAATGAACCCTTTGAACCTTGGCGTGAGGTTCAACTGCGATGTTCAACGGCGCGGTTCAACCATTGAACAAATGCCGAACACCTTCAACATACATTCATTAACTTGAATTTTCACTTGGCAAAAAGGCTGATCACAAGTAAAGTGCTTCTCCCACCAATGCATTTTCAGAAAACTCAAAAAACTCCTAAGACAAAACCACATGCTGAAAACTCAAAATTGACAAACCAAAAGGGCTATGTACAGGCTGCATTGAGCCTTGGTGCTCCTGCACCACTAACTACTGCACCATATACTAATTCATAAGGTGACCTTCCAGTTGCTCTTTTCACTGTCACCCTGTCAGCCCATAATGCTAACTTCAGCTTTGAATCCCAAGACCTCTTGTTTTTATCGATCATCCTTTTGATGATTTTCATGAGACTTTTGTTGCTTGACTTTGCTTGACCATTCCCTTGTGGGCGGTATGGTGATGTATGAAACAAATCAATTCCATAATTGCTGCAAAAATCAATGAATTCACCAGACCTGAAGCACATTGCATTATCTGTGACTACTTTTACCGGTACCCCAAATCTGGTAATAATATTCTCTAAAATAAAGTCCATCACCACTTTGCTTGTAGCTTTTTTGGTTGGAACGGCCTCAATCCATTTAGTGAAATAATCAGTAGCAACTAGAATCCAACTGTGTCCTCCGCTTGATTTTTCTAAGATTTCCCCTATAAAATCAATTCCCCATTACCGGAATGGAGCCTCTATAGTTATAGTCCTAAGGGGTAATGCACCTTCATATCTTAGCTTTCCTGAGAACCTTTGGCAAGGATCACATCTCCTTACCATTTTGTGTGCATCTGAAAAGAGAGTTGGCCACCAATAGCCTACTCTAAAAATTTTGTGGGCTGTTGTATGGGCAGCATAATGTCCACCACATACTCCATTGTGCATGTCACTAAGAATGTTCTTAACCTGATCCTCACTCACATCTGAGTAATACACCATCAGGGTTTTTCCAATACAACTCTCCTTGAACATTGATGTATTTAATAGCCTGTAACTTCAAAGTTCTCTTTTGGATATCACTGAGGTGGGAAGGACAGTTCAAGTTTTGCAAATAATGTATTATGTTCTTATACCACTTAGATTTTGACATATTTATAACTTCATTATGCACTACATTCACTTGGCATGCCTCTAGATTTGATTGTGTCATCAATTTCGCCAAACCTTGTCCTCTTACCAGCTTAGTGATTTATATTTCAATGTTGAATTCCTGCAATTTATTTATCCATCTGCATCTTCTTCCGGTTACCTCTTGTTGAGTGAAGATGTCTTTGACTACTGCATGAGGCACATATGCGACTATCCGAGAACCTACCAAATATGGCCTGAAACTTTTGACTACTCTGACCAGTGCATATGCTTGTTTCTCCATGATGTCATACTTCAATTCAACAGCCTACAATGACTTACTAAAGAAAGCTACAGGCTATTCAAACCCTTCTTCATTTTTTTGCAATAGGCATGCAGCAATAGTGTGGAAAGAAGCAAATGAAAGTAATTGAAATGGCTTCAAAAAATTAGGAGATTTTAAAACAGGAGCCATCTTTATAGCTTCTTTTATGTTCTGAAATGATCTGGTTGCTTCATCTTCCCATTTGACAGTTGTATTCTTCTTCAGCAATTTGGAGATATCTTTTGTGGTCTCTACAAAGTTAGGCACAAATCTTCTAACAAAATTAATTTGTCCAAAGAAGGACTGAACACCTTTCACTATTTTTGGGATCTGAATTTTGTCAATTGCAGCCACCCTCTCAGGATCAATCCTGACCCCATCCTTGGAAAAAATATGTCCAAGCAGTTTTCCTTCCACAACCCCTAAAGCACACTTCTTTGGGTTGAGTGAGATACCATACTCTAATGCTCTAATAAAAATTTGCTCCAAATGCATGCAATGCTGCTCTTCTTTTTTTGAATAAGCAGTCAATTCATCCTGATATACAGCCAAGATTGAATCAATCAATCCTGCAAAAGCAACATCCATTGCCCTTTGAAATGTAGCACCTACATTTGTCAGTCCAAATGGCATCCTAACATATACATATGTTCCCCATGGAGTGGTGAAAGCAGTCTTGAATTGTTCTAATTCTTTCATTTTCACCTGATTGTACCCTGAAAATCCATCCATCATGGACAAAAGTTCACAACCAGTCACCTTTTGCAACATAGCTTCCATGTTTGGCAATGGATAATTGTCCTTCAAAGAAGACATTCAAATTTCTAAAATCCACACATAGTCTGATATCACCATTCTTTTTTCTGACTGGGACGAGGTTGGACACCCAAGTTGAGTGTCTGATGGGCATGATTATTCCAGCCTCCCTAAGTTTCATAAGTTCTTGCATTTTTGGAGCTAAGGTTGGGTTGATAGGCCTCTATTTTTGTCTAAATGGTTTAGCTCCAGGATTCAAAGGGATTTCATGCTGAAATAAATCCTCTCTATAAGCTTTCAGGTCCTCATAAGACTAGGCAAAGACATGCTTATATCTTCTTAGTAATGCGATTAGCATAGCTCTGATATGTGGTTTCAGTTGTTTGCCAATAAATACCTTTTTGGGGGCATGAGATGCCCCCAAGTTTATCTCCTCTAGATCATTCTTGTTTGTCGGAGATGATTTTGTAACAAGTTGGTCCCTATTGTCAAAAGATCTCTCTAAAGCAACCAGCCCTCTAGGGATTTTATTTGTCTTGAGTTGAATCATTTCTTTCCCTAAGAGAGTGTCTTTTCCATCTACAACTTCCACAAAATTTTGGAAATCCATTTCTTGGTTCTCATACTCATCAATGCAATGTAAAAATCTCAGTAAATCCTTATCATCATCAAACACTTGCCAACTGCATACATTATCTGGCACTGCAGGTCTTAGTTTGACCTCAACATTTGTAACATCTAATAGGGTTATATCATCTGGCCTTATAGCTACATTAGCTAGGAAATCTACCTTAACATTTTTCGATCTCTCTATCCAGTTTATTGAAAATGCATCAAATAATTCAATTGTGTCCCAAACAACATGCTTATATTGCTTTAACCTTTTATTTTTTGATGCATACTTATCTCTAACTTGGGAAACAGCTAACTCTGAATCACCAAATACCTTGAGCATCTTAATTCCATGCTTCAAAGCAACATTCAATCCTAATAACAGAGCCTCATACTCCGCAATATTGTTTGTACAGGGAAACTTCAACAAGAAAGAGAATTTTAGAAGCTTACCAGATGGAGACAGAAATACAATTCCGGCACCAGAGCCTTCCTTTGAACAAGCTCCATCAAAATACATGGTCCATAAACCCTTTTGGTCAAACTCTTAAATGCACATGTCTCTCCCTTTACCCTCGTTATCATCTGAGACAACTCTGAAATTTTCACAGTCAGTGTCCACAAAGCATATATGCTCCTCTGAATCTTGGTCCTCAACTGTTTTCAATGATCTTTCTTCTCTAATCAGTTTGACATCCTTGCTATTCATAGGGATCATAGCATATGACAAATCTAATTGCATACTCCCACCAATCAATGTTGCCCACCTTCTTGACAACAACATGCCGTACTGTGGCTTGATATCAACAATTGTTATGTTCATTTTGTAGGTCCTTTCTGGATATGCTGCCAGTCTGAAATCTACATCTTTCATAATTCCAATGACTGGTACCTCCCTAGCGTCCATGGCATAGCACTTCCCATATGCCTTATCTATTTTCAACCCAGCTTGTTGCATGATGGCCAAAGGCATGATGTTTGTGAATGCTTCTGAGTCCAGCATACAGTTCTTAATTATTTTTCCATTTATGACAAGGGAGACATAAAATGGTTCAACTTGTGAAGGGCATTTTGTCATGGTCATCCCCAGATATACCTCAGGAACTTCATCTTCATCAACGCACAAGGCCCGTTTCTTACCCTAAGGTTCATCATTCAGCTTGGCTCGACATGGTACCCCTGAAATTAAGGAGACTACTTTATTTTTGAATTCTTCCACTTTCATCAGTTCCATCAGTGGAACAAGGACTTTTATCTACAACAAAACCTGAGTGATGTCAAATGGAGCATAATTTTGAATAACAGTTGTAGCTTGCTCCATAGTTTTATTTTTATCCTGAGATGATCCAGCTTTGGTTTTTGTGGCTGCTTGACTGTCATTCTTGCTCTGAAATTTTTTATTTTGATCCTCAACCTGAGGAACTGTATTTCCTAGTCCTTGAAGATCATGACCTATTTTTTGATTAAAATTTTGCATGTTGCTGCTCCACTATTTCTTTTGTGGTTCAATCCATTTATGACTGTGCACAGGTTGGCTCATAAAAGTATTCTCTGGTTGAGGTATACCACTTACCTGAGCCTTACCTCTTAGGTTGTAATTGCTTTTGACCTAAGCTACTGTTGCAGCTGTGAGGGCTCTAATTTCTTCATCAGAAGGTCTCCTCAAGTTATTCAAAAAGTTATGTGAATCCTAAGCATAAGCATAGTTGTCTTCATCATAAGGAAACTACTGCCAGACCTGAATCTCATAATTTTCATTTGCATCAACATCATGAGAAGAGTATTCTCTGTTTGTAGACAGCATATTGGCATTCTCATCTTCCATGCAATGTGGCTCATTGCACTCATCACAGGCAACAACATTATTGCATAAAGACTAAGCAATCACACATTGTGACTGTGAGTGAGGCATTTGACATATGATACACCATGGGGTGTCATCAACCATATTAACAGTTTTCTTCAAAGGATCAGGAGTTTCCCTAACATTTTGAGTTCTTTGACTTGAGTTGTTGTTTGGAAGGATGGGTTTACCATTATGCCAATTGGTGTTATATGGCATATCATGTAATGATGGTCTTCTTTCTTGCCTTTGGTAAATTGGTCTGTCAGGACCTATCCCCTTTTCATTTTTAGCCATTCTATAACCTAAGTCCTTGACAATAGTTGTCAATTTGTCTAACTTATCCTCAAAAGTAGATGCGCCACCTTGAACATCTTGAGCTTTAGTATTGGGATTTTGTAGAATTTTCACATCATCTCTTCTATTTGTCTTACTCGATGCCTTTCTATTATTTTCAATATTAGTTGCAATCTTGAAGGCATCTCTAAGGCTAACAGGACCCTTATCTCTCAATCCATAAGCTATTTTGGCATCAAAAGCATTTATGTACAACACTATGCACATAGGTTCATTAGGCCTCAAGTCTTGTGGCAATTTGTTCAATACCTTAGTGAATCTAGCATTGAAATCAGCAACCTGTTCATTTGATCCTTTGGTAATGCCAGTAAATTCATTAATGAAGAAACTAGGATCAGTTTTGTCACCATATTGTTCTTTGAAAATTCTTCTGAAATCATCCCATGATGAAATGCTTCTGTCAAGCAGACCTTTGTACCACTCCTTGGCTTCATCAACTAAGGATTGCATAAATGATTTCATGAAAATATCCTCATGCTCAACCTCAAAGTCATCCATGATATTCTGAAAAGCTTTTAAATGGTCTTCACATGATACAGTATTATTTCCTAAAATTTTTGGCACTTGCAGCCTCACATGTTTGTCAATAGGGTTGGGGTAACTAGGAATGCCATCAAAAACTAGTTGTCTAAATGTGTCTAGCTGCATAGGCTATCTACCAAATTGATTAGCATTGGCATTTCTGTTTGCATTTTGATTTCTTACATTTTTTAATGGTAATATAGCATTATTTGCATTCTATCTTTGATCATTGTGTTGATCTTGTATTTCATTCCTGTGTTGATTTCTCTGCATATCTGCATTGTGAAGGGTAGGAATTGAATCATTTTGAGCAACTCTCAGAGCTTGCACTTTCTGTCTCATGTCATCTCTGATCTTTACTGCTTGCAGATATTCTAATTCTGCTCTTAAACTTTTGATTTCTTCAGCTAGCTGTTCCTCTTTGGGCATAGAGGAGGATGGTCCCATTCCATTCTGATCATCATTATCTTCATCCCTTAGAGCCTCAACTTCTTCAAATCTATCACTGGGATCCAAGAAAGGGCGTTCTTAAAAAACTTCTGACCTTATTCTCAAACTAGCACCCTGCTGTCTTTCATATACATTCTGGATTTCAGCCTCAATGTTTGAAAAATAAGGTATTGTTTGCTCTGAAGATCCTAGACTGTCCTAAATAAATTCATTTTTCTTGGGGCTAGGAGAACCATCCTGACTGGCTCGAACAGTCCCCTTTTTCCTATACATCATTTTTATGGGTAACTCTTCAAACAGAGTATTACGCTGCCATCTTCTCCCTTGCATACAAATTTTTACTTTACCAATAGGGAGATTGGCTCGGAGTCGCCACCTACAACTACGAATTGTTTTCTTTTAAAATCAGGGTTCTTTCACAAGGCATTCCCCAGCAGAGTCGCCAAAATTTGTTGGTTATTTTCCCATATTAGATGTTTATTCTCAGTAATCCCTACAAAATAGCCATTAGTGATCAACAGGATTCCCGGGCCAGGGGCCAACAGTATAGGAGATAGACTCTATAATTATCTCCTCTTCTTCTTTAGGCTCTGCAGAACCAAGGGGGGTATTCCCTACTCAACATCCATGAGATATGCTTGTGGATTGGTTGGGATGTTGACACAAAGCAGATAAATCCTCTTTTATGTAGACCAAAACTATGAGATAAGTGCAAAGGGGCTAGCTTTGGGCCTATATTCAATTGTAGACAGAGGATTTTGGGTCCTAAAACTACTTCTAAAGTCCTAAAAGGTTTGTATATGAAGTTTGAGTTTATTTTGTATTTGGATGCAAAACTAGGACTTTGGGTTACAATAGAGATACCAGACCAGATCGGTGTCTATCCAGGGCTCGGAGTCAGTAGACATATATATGTGAATGTTTACCACAAACCTAAGACAGTAATTAGATTTCAAGGGGTTTCTAAAATGTTTGCCTTACAGACAATACCCAAGAGAGAGTATTTAGTTATTTCTGCTTACAAACATCCTTACTGCAATGTATTCTTCTCAACACTTAATCCAAAACGTTCAATCTACTCCTTAAGCAGAAGTAAGAGATTAAGTATTCAATATAGAAAACCTGTATTCTAGAATCTATAACACCCCTTAGATGTTCAGAGTCAGAAGAAAAACACATTCAGTCTGGAGACAAATAACAAAACACATGCAATGAAGCATTACTCATTTAAATCAACATGAAATTGATATTTCAGTGCATAATACATACAACATACAATTCATAAACTCGCAAAGACACATAAAATAGAGTCACCAGAAAGTTGTATTCCTACTGCAGCACCAAAATTTGTCTAGTTTTCAACAACACAAATGAGTAACATAGTTTGGCTTTTATATCAAGACTGTGTACCCAGCAAAAATTAATTACAAGGCAAATCAAAAATCTGCCAGATTCAATGCATGAGGAATGGCTCTTAGAAATATTCAATGCTGTGGGGAGACAGAGAGGAATGAGAAGATGGAATCAGAATCCGTGCTGCCATTCAAGGACATTCATCTTCAAACGGGTTGTCGACCCATCCATCACCGACCCATACCGCTGCAATTTTGCCATTAATGCTTCAACTACCCACAACCTCTCTAAAATGTAGCAACGATGTACCACTGAAAATTTCCCACTCAAAAACAGCCGCACCCACTTAGGAAAAACCATCGCAGCAGGTTCAAAACCCGACCATTGATCATGCCTCCGTTGCTGTGATCAACGGCACCTAAAAATGTTGAAAAGTCATTGGCCAGTGAAATCGTGCCACATTGGCACCTTATGTTTCTATCACTAGCCCTTTCCTTCTTCAATTTTGCCTTTTTTGCCCTTGTATATGAGTGCTGAAATGCATATACATGCAACAGTTCCCAGGCACGTGGCAGCTTGTGACTCGTCCTCCGTCGCTGTGCATTTGATCTCCATCAGCCATCAGAATAACCCAAGAAAGGATGGCCGACACATATGGTCTTAGCGATAATATCTTTGCATATCGGCTATTGCACAAGCATACAATCACTTTATACAACCCCCAAATCTCAAATTACTGTTCGTTGTATTTGAGTCTTCCTTCACGTCTGGGTTGCATATCTTTGTTTTGTATATCGAGTTGTATGCTGCATATACAAACCCAATATACATGCTGGGGACCCCAAACTTGTATGAAGCATCTTGGAATTCTACTTGGGTCTGGAATGCACCTTTTCACTTATATGTTCTGAATGTATATCGGCATATACAACTACCTTTGTACACAACTGGTGGGCCCGAGGTCTTGCATTTTGCTTCTTTGAAACTTACATGTGTGACTTGTATATAAGATACGAGTGCCTTTGTATGTGAAGTGGGCCCCGCCATTTATATCTCTGTTGCACTGTTTGCTTTGCATATCGCGGGCCTTTGTATATTTTTCAATGTACATTTCCTTTGCATGCCGAATATACAAATGGGAATCTTCCACGGAATATACCTGTAATGTATCTTTTATTTGTATCTAACCATTGTATGTCTGAACATACAAACCAAATATACATGTAGCCCAATATGCAAGCAGCGAATATTCCTAGAATCTTCAATGTATATTCCGCCCTTGTACATCCTCCTTTTGAACCCGATATGCATTTCGAAATACATACAACTATAGAATATCCCTGGGAATTTTTGAAAGATTCCCTCTTGTATATGCATCTAAAATGCATATAACTCAAATTTTCACCATTTCTGGAAGCCGATAGAGATTTCACAAGGTCGCCAACATACATGATCACTTGCATACACAGAAACTTGGCACTTTTCTCATGTGCGATGGGGAAAAGACAATAAAACATTGCACTGGGCTGGTCAAACCATGAACATTAAGGCATGGAGATGAAACATAGCAGCAAGGAACCCGATACAGGAGGCCAACATCAGAATAAACAAAACAATGCAACAGACCAAGGAAGATAGCAACCTCAGGGTTCAAATGAGAAAACTTGCAAATGCCCAAGCTTAAAACCCCAAACATAAATGATTACCAACACCATCAAAAGCATCATCAGGTGTATTCTTGCATTTTAGTCAGTTCAGTCTCAGTAGATTGCACTGCATTCTACCGCATGATCATTTCATAGTTTACGGCATATGATGAAGATTCAACAATATGTCATCTACATTATATCTAGATATTAGGAGGTTTGAAATTTGTCTATGGAGAGTTATCACTATTAGAAGATTTATTAAGATTCACTATTCAGAGCATCTGACATTCAGCTTGGGGCATGAGGGTTGCAACACCTTTTTGTGACATGTAACATCAAATGAAACATCTCACAAGGTAGTATGGGACCAAAGGCACCTACATTATGAACTAAAAGATAGTTCCTTAACATGCAGATCATCACCATATGATTTTGTTGGATGACCTACACATTTCATCCTACATCAAGTTTTGGAACCTCTTAAGGCTGACGCAAAGCATTCCTTGAGCTAGGAGATGATATAAAGGCATTCATTAGATGCATTAGGATAGTAGTGAAAAATTGATAGATGATCTTTAGTCTTTAGTACTGGATTTGCGAAAGGCATTTCAAAGCTATATCTTTCATGTCAGTTGTAACAAGCCAGAGGACAGGCCTTTGAGCCCATAGTAGTCCGCATATTGTCGGCATGTGAAGATTGTAATTGCTCATAATATTGAATCAATATATTTCCATTTGTTATTCTATTCTTTGTATTTTCCATTGTGTTTACTCTAAGACTGCATGGTAGGATAATCCTATTTCTGGACCCTCCATCCATGATTGCACTAACAAAGGTGATTGAAATAGCCAATCAAGCCATGCGCAGTAAAAACAATTTCACCTTCCATTACTTGTTAACCAAATTCCAACATAGGAGAATGTTGAGAACAACGGATCCCTTTTGAAACCTATTGCCCCTTCACATTCAACTTGGGCTTGAACTCTAAAGTTGTTGAAGAGGGTTTTCTTGAGAGCTCCCCACATAGGCCAAAAACCATTGAAGAGTAATCTTTATTAGTGGTGCAGGAACTTCAATTTATAACTATTTTTCAAATATTATATTTTAATGACCTTGTTAATTTTTGGTTTTATCTAAGGGCTTAGAAGCCATTTTTGATGTGTTGTAATAACGACTTAGTCTACTTGATTTGACTAGTCCACTATAAGATTTGAAAGACCTATTTTATAGGTTTTTCTATTTTAGAAACTTTTTGTTTTTTTAAAAACTGCCTTTTACATTTGATTTTCTGCCTTCCTAGGCAGTTGTACGGACAAGGGGAAGAGGAAGAGTTTTTAGAACTTCCTATATATTTCAGTTGTTAAAAACATGCTAATAATAAGAAAGCAAGAAGGAGTTTTTAAGGAAAAAGAGTGTTTTTCTATTTTTTTTGCTGTTAAAACAGCCTTGGTACGGCCAAGTACTACTGCTTGTGAAGTATTTTTCTTTTAATGTTTTAGTTCTGAGTTGTGGCTCCCATTTGCAGGTGATTTGAGTTTTTGAAATAGCTGGAGTTGTTGGATCTTCTCCTATTTGTAAATATTGTATCAAACCCTCTTTACCTAGGGTTCTGAGGCAAAATGGAGTTTTGTTCCTCTGTCTTCTGAAGGTGAATAGTCATCTTGTGAGGAGATGGAGGAATTTAGATTAGTTTGCATGTTCTTGTTATTAGATAAGTTGTTCTCCTTCTTTCTCAGTGGTTGGCATGTCTCTATCTAGTCAAACAGTGACTAGTTAGTGGAGAAGAGATTTTGGGACAGTAAATGTAGAAGAAACAGTCATAGTGTTGGTAAGATGGAGTTGTTTTTTTTGTTTTAAGAGGGATACAAGTCTGCATAAGAGTTCAACACTCCAGATAAGAATCCTTAATCATCTTAAACTAGACAATCCTTGGAAGGCAATCACCAATAGATGACAGAAAAAGACAGTTTGCTATCTTGCACGTGGTGTAGTATGGCCTGCAGGGCTGATAGAGGATAAAACATTTCAAATTTTGTGTTTGGTTCTTGCACCAACCAATGAAGGTCATAGAAGGTCAGTGAATGACTAATATGGTGTCAATTGTCTTTTTGTTTGCAAGGATTACTTAATCTTTAACCTTATTTCATTAAAGACAGCAAATCTGCCGTACTTTTTATGACAGTATAGTACTGTGGTGAGTGTCAAAACAGTAGGGATCTGTCCTATTGGTTGCATGTGTGTTGTGATCTTTGTTGGAGGAGTTTTTGTAGTTTGGAGTCTTCTCAAAAGAGATCAGAATCAATGGAAACTTCATAACTGTCATAGGATAGTCATCCTCTTATTTGCTGTCCTCTGCCATTTTAAATACAGTGTTGGCCTACACACAAGTAGTTGGTTGTTCTCTCACATCAAATGTTCAGTATGCATTAAGCATTGATGGTCATCTAAGGTTTTGGAAGGGTGTTGAAGGTTTAAATTTTTGTTTATGCTCAAGAGAAGAGTTTCCTCTTTAACTCTGCTGCAAAACAGCCATTTGGTGAACAGTCCTACATAGTTTATAGCCTTTTTGTCAGAGAAACTCTTGTTGGTGCTGTCATCAATAGATGCATGTGAAGGTTATTGTGAGTAGGGGAATCAACACAAGTTTTCTTCATAAAGGTACATGATAGAAGCTTCCTTGTCACTATCAAAAGACAGTCATATAGAAACTTGCTGTCCACTGTTGTATGAGGAGTGGAATGAGAGTTTGGGTTAGTTTCATGCATGTCATAAGTCAGTATATGTTGATTTGTGTTGTTGTTCAGGTTGGTAGAGGTGTGGGTAGGAAATTGTGAATCAAACCAAGGTGGTTGTGTAGAAAGAAGGGATTGAGTAGTAACTCTCCAAGGTGAGAGTTGGACAGCCTGTGAGGAGGACACTTGATAGTGGTCCTAGGCTAGATAAAATCTCTGTATTAGCCTTGTATAGGCTTTATTATCACAAACACCTTTGTAAACCTTGTGGAAGGAAGTTAAGTTCACTTGAGTGAATTTCAAACTACTCTTACCTAAACCTCTGCATCAATTAGAGGTCAAGAAAGATTTTGTTGGATCTTTTGAGCCATTTAGACTTGCTCCTGCAAAGGTCTTAATAGAAGGAAGGGTTGTCATACTATTGTCACAGCACTGAAAGAGGGCCTAGATTTCACTCTCATAGTCATGGCATTTTTAAGGACCTAGAAAAACTATAAGGGCAAGCCTATGATCTGCTCGCACCATTGTCACCATCATTGGAGCTACTCGAGCCCTGAGAAATGCCTAAAAAGTCATATCCAAACTTGCTAAAGATAGTGTAGAAGAGAAAAATTTATGAGAACCAATGTCCTGTGAAATATTATTGTCGCAATAGTTCCAATGTCAAAGAAAAAGATGTTTCCACTAAAGTTTGAAGGAAATAGCAACATTTTTTTAATTTTAGCATTTGAGGACAAGAGCTAGTTATGGCATCTAAGGTATGGTCACTTGAATTTCAACAATTTGAAGCTATTAACTTCACAAAGGTTAGTTTATGGATTGCCAAAAATTAAAGAACGTGAGGAAGTATGTGAAGGTTGTGCTAAAGGAAAACATGTAAGAGACAAATTTCCAAAAGAAAAAGCACATAGCGCTCACTATCTACTTCAACTAATTCACTATGATATTTATGGTCCAATGCAAACAAAGAGCGTGAGTAGTTCATCATATTTTCACTTTTATTGATGATTTTTCATGAAAAATGTTGAGTTTACTTTCTAAAATAAAAAGATAAACCCTTTAATGCATTTAAGAGATTTAAAGCTCTTGTTGAGAATGAAAATGGATATAGACTAAATGTTTAAGGACTAACCATGGAGGTGAATTTGGCTCCAATAAGTTCATGAATTATTATGATATGAATGGAATCAAGAGGCAACTTTGCAATAGCCTATACACCTCAAGAAAATGGGGTCGCTGGAAGAAGGAACCACACTATTGTTGAAATGACAAAAAACATGTTACAAACAAAAATATTAACCAATTATTTTGGGTTGAAGTAGTTGTAACAATATAATATATCCTCAATTAGAGTCCTATTAGTGTACTTGATAAATTAACTCTATATGAAGCTTGGTATGAAAAGAAGCCCAATTTCAATTATTTTAAAGTATTTGGTTGTTTATCCTTTGTTCATATTGCTAATGGGAAAGGGCAAAAATTAAATTAAAAAAATGAGACTTATATTTTTGTTGGTCATGGTAAGAAAAACAAAACTTAACAATTCTACTTAACTTTATCTCTAACAAGATTGATTGTTGTGTGAAGAGATGTAATTTTTTATGAAAGGGGAATTTATGGACATAAAAAAGTTAATAAATTGTTTATTAGTATGTCAATTCCTCAATCAAGTTTTCCATGTAGATCTTCATCTAGTTCTACAAACAAGAATGGTAAGAGGATTCCTTTATTGCTGCAAGAGGATCTTCTTGTTCTCCGTATTCTTCTTTCCCATAAATTTCTTCAAGAGCATCTGCAAGTTCTTCTAACTAGAAAAAGTCTTCATCATCATATTCTTCAAGAATTGGTTCGTAAATTTCATCCTTCATATACAAGTGTTCATATTCATCCACTAAATCCCACCATGCAGTTGCGTATATGAAATAAATGGATTTAATAACACGAGTCTTGCAAGAGCATTATGGAGCTTTGTGACCAGGTTTATTATAGATATAGTAAATGATTTTGTTGCCTTGGGGTTGTGGAGAAGAGTGGTAATGAAGATAGTGATTCTTAGGTGCATAAGAATGGTAGCGAGGGAAGGAGTGACATTGGTAGGACAACTTATATTTTTTCTAGCATTTTTGTTGTTTACGACCTTTTGAAATGGAGTACACCCATATTGTTGGGTTTTGGGGAATTGTGGGGCAATGTGTTAGGCTTGGTGTGCAGTAAATTTCTGAGTCACTTTATAGTCATTGATTAATTTTAAGACCTCATCTTGGGCAAATTGAATGATATCACTAATTAGAGTAGCTGATAAGTTAAGGCTACAAATATGCATATAATACATGACTTTATCATAAAGGTCATATGGAAGACCTTCAAGATATTTTATTTTTGCATAATTGAGCTATCCAACTCTCATGTTTTATGTTAGCTTCTGAAAATCATTAGAATAGGCTTCAAAATCATGAAGATCACAACATTTCATTGTCATCATCGTTTTAATTTGTCATTCTCTTTTATTTTGCATTTTAGGGAAAAATTCATCAATCAACCAAAGCATCTTTTGTGGCATCATCTTTGGCATGCCACAGTTATTCCCCAAAGATAATAGATAGATAATCTGGTTGTCATAGATAGTAGATAATAGAGTTGTAATAGATAGATAATAGATAGCTTCAGTAAATTGGACAGGGGTGGAAATTGTGTTGATTCTTTTCTTTTCCTCTTGTTCTAGCCAATTAAGGCTAGTGGCAAGCTCTTGTATCTTTGAATCTATCTTGTCAAATATTGTATTTATGTTATGAAAACTATCTCCTATGTTGTGGAGATTATTCAAAGCTTGATCTAATTTTATAAATATAGTGGATCTCTCTTTTTTAATAGTTAGAATATTTGTGTTATTTTATACAACAATATTTCCAACCATTGAAATTTTTTTGTCTAAATTATCTACAATTTGTCTTATATACAAAATATCTTTTCCATTTTCATGCAGATGATCACAAAATCTAGATAGATAATTCATATGCTTAAAATCTAAAGTTGGCTCTTTTCTTTTAGCATAGCTAGCTAAAAAGCATATTGGAACATATTTACAAAACCATCATAAGATTTATAGATGCCTCTAAGAGGAGGCCATCTTCCACCTCTATACAAAGAAACATCTCCCCACTCTATATAATTTTCTCTGGGCAATATATGAATCATCACACAAAAGCTAGGTCTGTGGTAGTGGCTTTCCATTTCTCTTTTCTAGAGGTATCTAGACCTTGATTGATTGGTTCCTCTTCAACTTCTACAAAAATATGTGCTATCTTTCTGCTTGAAGAAGTAGAATCGGGTCTTTCTTTGAAAGAAGACCGGGCTAAATGAAATTGTTTTCAAAAGGGTTTCTGTTGACATGAGGTTTGAAAGACATGCTATGAGGGAGAATTTCAATTTGATTCCCTTTGATAGTGTGAAATGGCCTAGTAGCTTCTAGGAGCTTAGGAGTAACATTTTGAATCCAATCAAGTTTCCATTTGGCAAGGATATCCACTACATTTATGTGACCCTTTTGCAATTATACTTTTCCATTTAAGGATTTTGTACGTATACTTTTCCATTTAAGGCTTTGGCATATGGGAGTCCTTATAGGATCTTAGGATGATTTTTTTAGTCATGTTGTACAAGACCTAGATTTGGACAGATGCATATTTAAATTTTCCAAATATATTTAAACCATAAAGAGAGGAAAAGATTCCCCAATAGTCTAATGACCCATGCTTGACTTATGTACATCCTTGGTATCTGGCTGCTATAGTTAGATTGGGGTAAAAGGAGAAGTATACATAATTCTTAGTTAATCTAGATAGACTTGACAATTGAAAAGCATTCTCATATTTGACTTGATACCTATCACATAGGGCTAAGTATGACATAGGTTGTATATTTTCTAGTACACACATGATCCAATATATACCATTATAGCACCAAAATGAAAAAAAAATTACTTCTATATGTCACCTAATATATTCTCTTCATGTGAAAAGACAAACAACATTTTGGTCTAGAAAGTCTTAGATGGATCATATTCTAGTGTTAATTCTACAACCTTCATTCTAGGAATAACAAACTACTAAAAAGTAGACAACTAAATTTTTAAGAATATTAGACTTCAAAGCACTTTTCTTAGACACAGATTCAGGTTTTAAAAATTAGGGTTTGTAAGTGGAGATAGAACCTTAAATGACTTCTATATTATCAATCTCAGAGACTACTTCAACTAACAAGTCTTCTTCCATCGGTTATACTTGAGTTAATTCAAAATTTCCTTCAAGAGAAGCTTGGTTAACATATTCAACACCATCTTGAGCACCACTAGATCACTGGAATTCGACCATTATTTTTACTATGAACTTGATAACACAACTGGAATACCTTATAAATAGGTTTTAAAAAGGGAGAAAATGGAAAAACAAATAAGTTGAAATTTTTTAAAGACTAAAATATGAATAGATAATAAAGCTTCAACCTTATCTCAATTGAGACTCTATGACAATGTAAAACACTTCGATGTTACTAGACAATAATAGAGGTTCAACAATGCCTTACTAGATTGATGAAAATCCAAACTTAGCTCTAATACCATTTAATCTTGATATGTTAGGATTAAGTTGCCATCAACCTTGTAAATCCTATGTAATTTATTATTCTTATTATTGTTTGTAAATCACCCATAAGGGATGAAAGGTTTCACCAAGTAGCGATCTTGTTTCAACCACATGTTTGATCATGGTATTTGATAGATATTGGTTATGGAGAACATTTCATTGTAGGGGGTACAGGGGGTACCCTCTTGAGAGGTTCGGGGGTCGCATGCCCTGCTGGGGTTTGGGGGAAGTGCCCCCAAAAGCCACATTATATATATATTTTCATTATAAATATGGACTATTCATCATTAGGTCATAGATCTGACGGTAGAGGTTATGTTGTCTTTTCTTGCCCTAGAAGGCAACCCTTTTATGAGGATATTGTATTATGGTTGTGAATTAGTAGAGTAGAAGAGGAGATTCATAGTGTTGTAATGTAACATGTGCTACTGGATTAAAGACTGAGCAGGAGATTGATAGTGTTATAACGTAAACTCTATTGAAGTTAATACAGACTGGTGTATCTCTTCCTGAAAGGGTTTCTCCACATAAACATTGTGTTATACATGTTTGATCTTTTGTTCTGTTATTTCTTTGTGTTGATTTCATAATATCCATTTTGGTTCTACACAGTTAAATATTTATATTACATTTGTAATCGGATTTTCATTGATAGTTGTTTACCTTCATTTCTAATATTTGGTATCAAAGCTTGGCCAATTCTATGTCTTGGGTGGAAGTGTAAGGGTTTTTTGAGCTGTAGTGGAAGCCCTGGTTGAATTCATTTTATAGATTTTGTATAGAAACCATGGTTACATCTGTATCCTGATTGGACACGGAAAAATTTAATGGAATAGGTTATGAGTTTGGAAGCTAAAAATGGAGGATTTACTTAAGAAATAGATGAATGGTTGGCTACAACAAAAGAGAAGAAACCCAATACTATCAGTCAAGATGAGTGGGACAAGATGGACAAAAAGGCATGGAGTACAATCCAGTTGTGTCTTGTAGATTATGTCCTACTAAATGTCGTTGAAGAAAAGATCGCATATGCTTTATGGAAACAGTTGGGTGAAATATATCAAGCTAAAAGTATGGTAAATGAACTTTATTTAAAGCGGAAGTTATTTTCTCTAAAAATGAAGGAAGGTGAATCTATTACAAAGCATTTAAATTCATTTAATTTGATTGAGTCAACTAGCCTCCATAGATGTTAAGGTTGAAGAAGAAGATAAATGCATTATACTTCTTTGTTCTTTACCCATGTCTTGGGAGAATTTCATTCTTGCTATCACTGCTAATCTTGAAGATCCAAAGAAGGATGCTCTTGTTGCAATTTTGTTGTCACAGGAAATGATGAAGAAGGCTATGGATAGCTTGGTGGATGCTCATAATGTTAGGGGAAGGTCTAAGGAAAGAGGACCAAAAGGGGAGCAAAAGGGGCCTAAGAACAAATCTAAAGGCATATCTAAGACTCTTGGAAAGAAGAACAGAGTTAAGAGTTGGAACTATGGAAAAAGAGAGCATGTTAAGAAGGAATGCAGAAATAAGAAGAAATTGTGGGATTCCTCTACAGAAAAGTCCTCAAATGTAGGTGATGAGGTTTTACTTTCTTCTTGTAACATTGTTCCTAATGAACATTGGTTGGTTGACTCATGATGATCATATCACATGACTTCACACAAAGAATGATTTTTCACATATGAGAAATATGATGGAGGTAATGTCTACCTTGGAGACAACACTACATATTCGATTGTTGGATGAGAAAAGGTATTGTCATGTTTCAGTGATGGGAGAATTAAAACTCTCCCTAGTGTTTTACATTTTCCTGGATTGGCTAGAAATCTTATTTCTATTTGCAAGTTGAATGATTCATAAATGCATGTAATGTTTAATAAGCATGGTTGTAGAATGGTGATAGGAAGCTTGGTGGTAGCAAGAGGAACAAGGATAGGAAAATTGTTTAGGCTTGATGCCACTACAATTTGTAATTCCACTTATGTAATTAAAACTACTGAAAATATATGTATGTTGTGGCACTGCAGATTAGGCCACACAAGTGAAAATGTTTTGAAAATAATTATTGATAAAAATTTGTTGGACATTTTTTCCTATTCTGATGAGCACTTTGATTTTTGTGAGCATTATGTGTTTGGAAAATAGAACAGAATATCTTTTTCTTTAGGAAGCAATAGAGCAAAAGAGAAGTTAGAAATTATTCATTCAGATGTGTTTGGACCTGTGGATAATGATTCTATTGAAAAATCTCATTATTTTGTTACCTTCATTGATGATGTATCTAGATTCACATGGATTTATTTTATGAAGCATAAATCTAAAGTTTTCACTAAGTTTAAGGAGTTTAAAATCTTAGTAGAGAACCAATTAGGACTTAAGATAATATATTAATATCTAACAATGGAGGGGAATATTTTTCTAAGGGATTTGACACCTTATGAAGTGTGGACAGGTAATAAACCTTCTTTTTCACATTTAAGGGTTTTTGGCTATGAGGCTTTTGCTCATGTGCCTAAGAAAAAATGATCTAAGTTGAATCCAAAAGCACAGAAATGCATCTTCATTGGATATGGTGAGAATGTAAAAGGTTATAAGATTTGGGATCCTCTAACCATAAAAGTTATCTTTTCTAGAGATGTGATTTTCAGGGAACTTAGAGCTATTTCTAATCTTGTACAACCAGAAGAAAAAGAAAGGAAGAGGATAGTGCATTTTGATTTATAGAAAGAAAATACACATTAGGAAGAACAAAATGATGGATTAGGGGATGGAGAAGAAGAAGGATTCAAGTGAAAGTTCAAATGAGGAAGACTTTGTTGTTACAAAAGAAGTTGAGCATACAAAAGAACACAAGGAAGAATCTATTACTCCACCCTTGAGAGGATCCATAAGACAATGGAACCTAGTTGATAGGTATAGCCCATAAGATTTACATTGTGTATTTTCTTTATTGAGTACTGACGATGAACCTCGATCCTATAGGGAAGTTATTCATGTAGATGATAGTAAGTCTTGGCAACTAGCCATGTAGGAGTAGATGATGGTTTTAGACTTGTGTGACACCTGAGATCTTCTATGTTTCCCTAAAGGAAGAAAAGACATAGTATGTAAGTGGGTCTTCAAGAAGAAGTTTGGAGCAGATAGTTCATTATAGAAGTACAAGGCTAGATTGGTAGCCAAGGGCTACTCCCATAGAGAGTTGATTTCAATGAAAGTTTCTCTCCTGTTGCTAAATTATCTTCAATTAGATTTCTTTTATCCATTGTTATAGCTTATAATTTTGAAATTGAGTAAATAGATATTAAGTTTGCATTTTCACATAGAGATCTGGAAGAATAAATTTATATGGAACAACCTACATGTTTTGAGGTAAAAGGGAAAGAATAGTAGGTATGCAAGTTAGAAAGATCTCTTTATGGTTTAAAACAACCCCCTAGAATGTGGTACCGGAAGTTTGATTCATTTATTTTGAAATTAGGTTTTGTTAGAATTGAAGAGGATCATTGTGTCTACATTCGATGTATTGATGATGATATTTTGATTATTTCCTTGTATGTGGATGATATGTTATTTTTTTAGTAACACCAAGGGTATGATCAATGAGTTGAAAGTTCAACTTTCAAGTTCATTGACATGAAGGATCTAGGGGCAGCCAAGTATTACCTGGGAATGGAGATAAAATAGATCGAGGTAATAGAAAGCTTTGGTTATCACAAAGTAAGTATGTGAATATTATTTTACATAGATTTAGCATGTAGGATTGCAATCTAGTTAGAATTCCTTTACTGATTGGTACTAAGCTTTCATTAGATATGTGTCCTAAGAATGAATATGATTTAGAGGATATGTCTAATGCACCATATGCTAGTGCAGTAGGAAGTTTGATGTATGCAATGGTTTTCACTAGACCAGATATTACCCAAGCAGTGGGAGTTTTGAGAAGGTTTATGTCTAACCCTGGTAGACAACATTGGAATTATGCAAAGAGGGTGTTGAGATATTTGTGTGGTACTTCTGATTACTATTTGGTTTATTCTAGTACTAACAATGTGGATAAGACATTGGACATACAATGTTTTGTTGATGCAGATTGGGCAAGTGACTTGGATAGTTGAAAGTCCATTAGTGGCTATGTGTGTACTTTGTTTGGAGGAACTGTGAGTTGGATGAGTAAAAGACAACCCACTATTGCTTTATCCACCACCGAAGTAGAGTATATGGATGCTACTTAGTATCTAAGGAGGCAGTTTGGTTATGGAGATTATGTATAGATATTGGTTATGTTGGCTTTTCTTTCCCTAGAGGGTTACCCCTTTATGAGGATATTGTATTATGGTTGTAAATTAGTAGAGTAGAAGAGTTGAGATTGAAAAAAATAGGCGATGCTGGATTGAAGACTGAGGAGGAGATTGATAGTGTTGTATTATAAACTCTATTGAAGTTAATATAGACTGGTACATCTCTTCTTGTGTGGAGTTTTTTTTTGAAAGGGTTTCTCCATGTAAACACTATGTTATGTGTTTGATCTTTTGTTCCATTATTTCTTTGTGTTGATTTCATACTATCTCCATTTTGGTTTTGCAAAGTTAAATATCTATATTATAGTTGTAATTAATAGTTGTTTACCTTCATTTCTAACATTAAAGTGGAAGAAACAATGATGGAGGCTAACAACTGAATGGTTATGGCTTCAGTTATTACTTTAAAACAGATATTACAATGATATGCAAAAATTATTTCTAATTCTCCAGATCACATTCAAGTACAGGAGAAGAGAATACTCTAATATTTGTAGACTCTAAGACACTCTAAACACACTTAGTGCCTAGTAAGCTTCCAAATGCACATATTTATAGGCTTATTATCACATAGGAAGCTAGTAAGAGAGAATCTTCCCTATGCTACTACGTAATTAGGTTTCATAAAAAGGAGGATTATCGAACCAATATGGCTAACATCGTCTATCTCTTTTATGGTATAAAGCATATTTATTAGTGGGGATGAGTAAAAGGAAAAATACAATAATAAAGCATATTTCTGCATAACCCCATGAGAGACAAATATGCAAACAATATTAACCATGATAAAGAAGATTCTACCATGCCAAAAGAATAGACAATCATACCATAAGGTGACACAAGATATATCCTAGGAAATGCCTTAAGAGGGAAAAACCTAACCTCTAAAAGCATCCACACTTAATGTATTATTCAACAATAAAACATTACAATACACTTACAGTCTCATGAACAATTCTGAAACTCAAGCTCCTCCAATGCATCCGAGTGTTGCCACAATAATGGGTTGCACTTTCTGGGACATCTTGATTTTTGCTGAAATTACATATTTTTAGAAAATATAATGATTTAAGCCTTGAAAGGTTCCATTTAAAGGATTTTAATTGAAGAGGGTTTGATCAAACCCCCTTAGATCAAACACCCTTGGATAGAACCCTGTTAGTTTTAAACCATACCTATAATGGAGTCTCCTCTACACCTATCAAAATGATGATTAAAAAACCACTTTTAATTTAACTTTTGGGGGATCAAATGAATTCATTTAAAATTTATGTTTTGTAAGTATGTACTTCCTTATTATAAGCTTCCCAAAAAGTATAATTTTAAATATATTTAATTTGATTATTATATTCATTTTTTATTTCTTGTGAATGTAGGTTTTTATTGAACATCAAAGTCTTTGTTTCATACATATGGAAATCTAAAAAATACATGTCCTCTAGGCATTGATGACCTTATTCTAGAAAAAAATAAAAAATTGAATTCTGATACATACAAAAAAAATTATGCTCTTTATAGTACACCAATGTCTAAATTGTAATTGGTTTGACTTCAAAAATTAATTAAAAAAAAATATTCAATAAAAAATTATGAAACCAAATGCATCCTCTAGATACTGTAGTTACAAATGTAAATTTGAAAAAATTAGAATTTTATCCTTCATAGAAAAAAAATTATGTTTTACACAGTACACATCACTCTGTAAAAATGGTGTTTATTGTTAAAAACTAGTTATTGAAGTAGATGGAAAAAGAAATGCAATTTTATTCCAAATTTTTTTAAAAAAATATATTTAGAATCTACAGACAAAATGTCACAAATTAGTAGTTTGTATCATCTTCAAATTCCTTGCGGTTTAGCAGCTATAGGTGTCTGAAAGTGAAGATTTAGTTTAAAATGTTCATTTCAATGTCAAGTTTGGCCAAAAAGTGTAACCTAGTATTGTGGGATCACCCATCCTCCATGTCTCCAAGCATGTAACCACACATCCCATGCCATGCTTCACATATGCACTCACAAGAGAAACTCAATACAATGGTAGCCCACTCAACCGACCAACCCAAATCATTAACCATGTGCTTGCTTTTATAGACTCAAGCTCTCATACAAATACAACTTGTGGTATTGAGAAAACCATGTGTCTCAAAATAATGAGTACACAAAACCATTGACCCCTCATTTAATTCTTGCTACTAAGTTTTCACTTTTTGATCCAATTAATTAATTAATTAATTATTCTATGTCTCCCACACATAAAATAGCTAACCCAATGTTACATACAACTTTATAAGTTGACCCAAATAAATATTTAATGTGGTTAAACACATCCCCTAAGATGTATCACAAATAAATATTTATTTTATATAATTAAAATATATCATTTTTTATGCAAGGTGTACAACACACCTTTTTTCTAACATTCTCCCACTTGTATATATTGCATAATGGTCAACCAATGAAATATATCATCATAGCCATACATGAAACCACATGAATCTCCAACATGCTCTCATGCTCCATCAAGATACCTACAATAAAACCAAGGTGACCACCATCTCAAGCAAGAAATCATCTCATCCTCCAACATGCCACCTATGGAATAAAAGGAACATGCCAAGCTGAAGATGCACCAATCCAAAGAACACAAGCATCAAATCCAAGTGTTAACAAAGGCTCCAAGCTACTTTCACAGGTAAAAACCCACATGACTAGAATTAGCACCCACAACATATGCTAATACATCCAACCATCCATATCTCATAGGTATCAACAACATCAGCAAACTCATGCCAACAATATGTCTATTAGGAAAGGTGTCTCAACCTTGCAATTACAAAAACGTACAATTTTCAGTTATAAAACATAAAAACTCAATTTCTAGGCCATAGGGTTGGTTTTTGGACAAAATTTTTTTTTTTGATTGTTCGACATTGGTTTTCTAATTCCTGGCGCATAGATATCTTCATGATCTTTCCAATGTATTAAATAATTCAGCAATCATCCTCCGGATCAAAAGTTATGGCCTCCAGAAGTTGGGTCTCTCGTATTGGAAAATGTAAAAATGTGTTGGACATAGAAAAGAGGTATAAGGGGGAGTTACACATGTTGGTGCATGTTTTGAAACATCATAGGGCATCTTTGATTGGAGATAACTTGGGCACCACTTTTTGGGTGGTTTTAGCTCTTGGTTTTGTAATTACCATTTGGTGGTTTCATGTATTATATCTCCTGTATATTAGGTTCTTGATATGGAGGTTGTGTGTGAGAGTCTTATAGATGTTGAGTTACCTCTGGATCTCTGGTTGGTGATATTCCTGTGAAATCTTGCTCTGCAAGTATATTGTAATATTTTTGGTTTCTGAATAATATATTGGGCGGCTTTTGGAGTGTGGGGTTTTTCCCCTGAAAGAGTTTTCCGGGCACATAAATCATTGTGAACTATGATATGATTTCTATTTATATTTATTTATGTATAATTTCTATAACTATTGTAAAGATCTGAAAAATTTTGCATAACCCTCTTCTCAAGATTAGTGTAGGAAGTTGTTCCGCTTCCTTAACTTCCTTACAAGTGGTATTAGAGCTTGATCACTTTTGGTTTCAGTTGTGGGTTGTTGGGTTTTTTGAACTAATCCAATTTTGAGTGGGAGCTTGTGTAAAAGATATTTTCTAATCTTGTTGCATGAATTCTCAAATGGCGAGCACGTCAGGGATAATAGAGGTAGAGAAATTTTTTAGTAACAATTTTGAGATGTGGAAGCTAAAGATGGAAGATATGCTGATTGATTGAGATCTATGGGATGCTGTTGATGAGAAATTTTCAAGGCCTACAGAGGCTACTTTGGCTACTCAATATGATGTTATGGACCATAAAGCCAAGGGTCTAATTATATTGTGTCTGATAGACTCTATCCTAATAAATGTCCATGAAGGGTCCTCTACGAAGAAACTATAGAAGAAACTTGGTGAGATATATCAAGACAAATCTTTAGTGAACAATATTTACTTGAGGAAGAAATTGTATTCCTTGAGAACGGAAGAGGGTGGATGAATTACAGACCACCTAGAATCATTGAATATGTTGGTGGCTCAATTGACATCATTTGGTGTAAAAATGGATGAGGAGGAGAGATGCTAGATCCTACTTTGTTCTTTGCCTAATTCATGAGATTCTCTTATTATGGCTATTGGGAGTACTTATGTTGTCTTGAAAGTTGAAGATATTGTGGGTTGTTTTCCTTTTGAAGAGATGAGGAGGAAGGTGTCCATCAGTACCAAAGAGGCTCTAAATGTTTATAGAAGACCTAAATAAAAGGCAAGAAAAGCGAGAAGCATGACAAATCCAAGTCCAAGGGGAGATCCAAATCTCACAAGAACTCCAAAGTTATTTGTTAGAATTATGGTAAGCCTGGACACTTCTATAAGGACTGTAAAGAAGAAAAGAAGAAAAAAATTGATTTCAATTATGAGTCCGAGAAGGAAGATGGTGATGCATTCATTACAACTCTAGCCACTTGTATAGGTAATGATTCATGGTTAATTGACTTAGGTGCATCTTTCCATATGACCCCTAATAGAGATTGGTTTTCTGAATATGAAGAATTTGATGGAGGTAAGGTGTACTCGGGTGATGATTCTGATTTAAATATTGTTGGTCATGGTAAAGTTAAAATTAGATTTCCTAATGGTAGAGTCAAAAGGATTAATGGTCTGGTGCATATCCCTAGATTACCACAAAATTTATTATTTGTGAGCAAACTAATAGATGTGGGTGTGCAAGTAGCCTTTTTTGATACAAGATGCAAGATGGTTAGAGGTACTATGGTGATCACTAGAGGTGTCAAATTTGGCACATTGTATATTGATGCATACACTATTGAGTGTAATAGTACTTCTGTGAAAAGCAGGTCTGTGACTACTTCATTGGAAAAGGAGAGGGTTTCATTTTCAGTGGATGGTCATGGCTTTTAGGTACCTAAGAGTGTTCTTTCTCCTATATATTAGGTGCTTGAGATTGAGGTTGTCTGTGAGAGTCTTATAGATGTTGAGTTACCTCTGGATCTCTGGTTGGTGATACTCTTGTGAAATCTTCCTCTGCAAGTATTTTATAATCTTGTTGATTTCTAAATAATATATTGGGTGACTTTTGAAGTGTGGGGTTTTTCTCCCAAAAAGGTTTTCCCTATGTAAATCGTTGTGTTGTGATATGATTGTTATTTATGTTTATTTCTGTATAATATTTGTAACTATTGTAAAGATATGAAAAGTTTTGCATAACCCTCCTCTCAAGATTAGTGTAAGAAGTTGTTTTGCTTCCTTATCTTCCTTACAAGTGGTATTAGAGCTTGATCACCTTTGGTTTCAGTTATGGGTTGTTGGGTTTTTTGAACTAATCCAGTTTTAAGTAGTAGCTTGTGCACAAAATACTTTGTGATCTTCTTGTAGGAATTCTCAGATGGCAAGCACATTAGGGAGAATAGAGGTAGATAAATTTTTTGGTAACAATTTTGAGATGTGGAAGCTGAAGATGGAAGATCTGCTGATTGATCGAGATTTATGGGATGTTGTTGATGAGAAAGTTTCAAGGCCTACAGATGCCACTTTGGCTACTCAATATGATGTTATAGACCATAAAACCAAGGGTCTAATCAGATTGTTCCTAGAAGACTCTATTCTAATAAATGTCCATGAAGAGTCCTCTACGAAGAAACTATGGAAGAAACTTGGTGAGATATATCAAGCCAAATATTTAGTGAACAAGATTTTCTTGAGGAAGAAATTGTATTCCTTGAGAATGGAAGAGGGTGGATGAATTGCAGACCACCTGGAAGCATTCAATATGTTGGTGGCTCAATTAACATCATTTGATGTAAAACTGGATGAGGAGAGATGCTATATCCTACTTTGTTCTTTGTCTGATTCTTGGGATTCTCTTATTATGACTATTAGGAGTACTTATGTAGTCTTGAAAGTTGAAGATATTGTGGGTTCTTTGCCTTTTGAAAAGATGAGGAGGAAGGTGTCCATTAGTACCAAAGAGGCCCTAAATGTTCACATAATACCTAAAGAAAAAGGCAATAAAAGCAAGAAGCGTGACAAATCCAAGTCTAAGGGGAGATCCAAATCTCATGGGAAATCCGAAGTTATTTGCTAGAATTGCGGTAAGCCTGAACACTTCCATAAGGAGTGTAAAGAAGAAAATAAGAAGAAAAAAAAGAAATTTGATTTCAATTCTGAGTCCAAGAAGGAAGATGGTTATGCATTCATTGTAGATCTAGCCACTCGCACATGCAATGATGAATGGTTAATTGACTCAGGTGCATCTTTTCGTATGACCCCTAATAGAGATTGGTTTTTTGAATATGAAGAATTTGATGGAGGTAAGGTGTACTTGGGTGATGATTCTCATTTAAGTATTGTTGGTTGTGGTAAAGTTAAAATCATATTTCCTAATGGTAGAGTCAAAAGGATTAATGGTGTGGTGCATATCCCTAGATTAGCACAAAATTTATTATCTGTGAGCAAACTAATAGATGTAGGTGTGTAGGTAGCCTTTTCTGATATGCAAGATGGTTAGAGGTGCTATGGTGATTTCTAGAGGTGTCAAATTTGGCACATTATAGAAGATTGATGCATACACTGTTGAGTGTAATAGTTCTTCTATGAAAAGTAGGTCTATGACTACTTCATTGGAAAAGGAGAGGGTTTCATTTTTAGTGGATGGTCGGGCTTTTAGGTACCTAAGAGTTCTCTTTCTTCTGAATCAAAATTTCTTGTAGAGAAGACTATGTTATGGCACCAGAGATTAGGTCACATTAGAGAAAAGGATCTAAGGACCTTGGAAAATAAAAATTTTGTTGAAGGTTTGACTGATTGTAATCTTGATTTCAATTTTTGTGAGCATTGTATTTATGGCAAACAAAACCACATTTAGTTTTACTTGAGTTCTCATAAATCTTGTGGTGTATTAGATCTTATTCATTCTGATGTGTTTGTTCTTGTAGACGTTCCTTCCATTGAAAAATCCACATATTATGTTTCATTTATTGATGATTATAGTAGAAGGACATGGGTATATTTTTTAAAGAGTAAATATGAAGTTTTTAGTCGATTTAAAGAATTTAAAGCAATGGTTGAGTTGCAAACTAGAAAGAAAATAAAATGCTTGAGGACTGACCATGATGGTGAATTTTGCTCTAATTATTTTGATAGATTCTATAAAGATTGTGGCATTCAAAGAAAAAACACAACTCCATATACTCCATAGTGGAATGAAGTTGCAAAAAGAATGAACATGACACTGATGGAGAAGGCTAGGAGTATGCTTAGTGGTGCTGGTATAGAACAAAGGTTTTGGGATGAAGCTATTGCCACTACTTGGTACGTGATTAACAAGTCTCCTACATCAAATCTTGTTGATAAAACTCCTATGTAGGCATGGCCGAGGCACAAGACTTCACTGAGACATCTTAGAGTTTTTGGTGTCAAAGCATATGCACATGTGCCAAAAGAGAAGAAAACAAAGCTGGAGAACAAGGTTGTGAAATGTATCTTCATCAGGTACAGTTATGGTGTAAAAAGATACAAGGTTTGGGATCCCATTGCACATAAGGTAATATATAGTAGACGTGTGATTTTTAGAGAAACTAAGCCTTCTTCTATTACACTGCAGCCAGAAAAAAAGTAAATAAAAAGATGTGATTCAACTCCCTTCGAGGCCTGAAAAAGTTGAATTGAGGCCCCTAGATATACAAGAAGTTGAGGAGAGCTCATCTAGCTCTAAATCTTTAGAAGAGAAGGAAGAACCTCCAACTCATCTTGTTCGAAGGTCTACAAGGCATTGACAACCACCTGAAAGGTATTCACCCGATGATTGGAGTGTTGGAGTCCAGAACAACACTAAGAGGGGGGGTGAATCAGTGTTGTATAATTTTCAAAATCTTTTAGCACCTTTTAACTTACAAGACACAAAGAAAGGAAGACATCAATGATATGATAAACACATCTACAAAAGTATGAATTAACACAAGATATGAGACCAAGGCACAAAATATTATACAAGAGGAAAACCCAATTGGGGTAGAAAGACCTCTCAAAATTGCCTCACTAGCTTATTAAAAACCTCACTGGTTATAAATAGGTCTCACTGGCCAAAGAAGCTTCACTAGCTTTACAAAATGCCTCACTAGCATACAAAGAGGTCTCACTGACCATACAAGCCTCACTGGCACATAAAGTAATCTCAAAACAATACAAGTAATATAGAGGGTTTCGCTATTTCAATACAATTCCCTGAATTTGTAACTCTCAATTCAATCTGCATATTTCTTTGCAATCATACTTAGTTCAATCTGCATAATTAATTCACCTGATGCACAATCAATTGCATATTATCTTCATGGTTTAATCTGTAAGTTCTCTGCATAATGTCTTCATTCTTTTCTAATTCATTCCTGCATAAACATGATCTCACAATATCATCTGTATTTTCTCTTCAAAAAAATCTTCATAAAAATGTTTTCAACATTGCATCTTGGTCCACTGAACAACACAACATCAATGCACCTATAATACAATTATAAAAAATGAATCAATTTTCACATTCTTCTCTCATTCATTTTCACCTTTACAAAAAGAATAAATCTTCAATGAGATATAACCATTCTGCCCCTGAAAAAATATTCCATATTCCATCTGTATAAAAACATTTCTCTCCATATTCCATCTGAAAAAAAATTCTCCTGCAATAACTCTTCATATTCCTTTGTGCATACTTCAATAATCCCTTCAATTTCTTCTATGCAAATATGATCTTCATAAAATAAAGATAAAAAAAATCTTCAATGAAATTTTAATCTTCACCGATAAAATATCTTCAGACCAAACACCAATCCATCTGCAAGAAGAAAATCTTATTCACAATGTTATGAAAATATTCTCTCATATTCTTCTCTCAAACAAAATTAATATCTTCTTCCAAAAATCATCTCCTTTTACCACCTACAAAAAAAAAACTTCACTAAAATAAACAATTAGTTCTAATAAAAAAAATATCTATTTATCATCTTTGGACACCACTCCTCAAATCATCTTTTAGAGCCCTTAAAATAAAAAACCTTTATACACAATTCAAAAACATTCCCAAAAACTTTCCATTTACTTCAATGCATGAGTAGACTCTATATTAAGAAAAAGATTCCTTAAAATAAGGCTTTTAAGTTTCTCATAAATTGTCTATTTGGAACCTATTTAAAAATAGTCTTTACTGTAGTCATAAATCCTATGACTTCCTCCTTCAATTTCCACGAGAGAGTTAAAAAAATAGAAAAAATCATCTTTAAATGATGCTTTAAAAACTCCAACAACCTGCCTAAAAATAGCCTCTAAGAACGAATCAATCTGCAGTCTTATGAAATGACATCCACCTCCACATCAATGTGCATTCCCATGAGGAAGGTCTTTGAGTTTAAATACTAACCACTGATCTTCAAATTCACGCCCGTTATACATTCAAATGTAACCTTTGATTCACCTTTGCCACTCAAACTTATAAAAGGAGACCTGTGGTATCGGGATGTTGGACAAGAGGGCAGTAAGAAGAATGTTTTGACAACCCTTAGATCGGTCACTTTAAGTGACATGACCTGTGATCACAGGTCAATGCACCTTTAAAATAAAAAGTGCATGCCAATGATGACAGGCAGAGGATGAAGTAAAAGATATGGTTTAAAACATTTAACTTAGGATTTTCTTCTTTGATAACTTTTAATGCTTCACTTATATGAATAAGTGAATAATAGAGAAGAAGCATTATTCATCAACTGTGAAGACATTCTAAGACACCATAACATGAATCCAACATTATCATGTTCCACTATACCTCATGTAGGCATGACAATTCTTTGTATAAAGTCATAAATAAGACTGATGATCAACTTTGACATCATTCACCAAATCATCATTAAATTTGATGATATACTTTGAGCACCTTATCATTTTATATCAACTATAAAATACATTGTACCACCAAGAAGAATGATGACAAGTCACAATGTAAACCTTAATGCCAATATAATTGCCTTTAATCAATAATGAAGAGGAGTAACCATATCATGTAGCATCTTCTGACATAGAGAGTAAGACAACTCCTAAAAAAAATAACATGCTTTCTATCCCAATGAATGTCTTTACTCCTTTGACATTAACATGATCAACATCACCAAAACAAACAATAATGAATTTAACTCAACTTTTGAGAATATCAACACCATGAAGCAACATGAGATAAGCATTGCTTGTGATGACATCATCCTGACCAACATGACATAATAATCAGACTCAACAAAATCTCATCTTTGATTACCTTTGAACACGTTGTTGTTCCTCATTTGAAGACATCCATAACATAATGATCCTAATTAAAGATCACATCTGAATTCTCCTCAACCATATAAAGACCAATTGTGAGTTCTCTTGGAAACACATTATGAATAATTGCATCTTGATCAAACTGAGCATGAACCTATGAAGAGGCATCCTATTGAGACACAATCAACATGAAGATCAAATCTCTGCATATCTTTATCATGACAACACAACACCTTTTTGACATCAATGACAACCTATCTCCATCAATCTCCCCCTTTGTTAGTGATGGCAAAAACTTCATGATGCATTTTCTCTCTCTCCCCCTTTTTGACATTTGATGACTAAGGATAAGATGCTCCCCCTATCATTTAACTCCACTGAAAGATGTTAAAGCTTAATCATAACATTTACAATCACATTGCATTATGAAGATTTTGAAGACATAAACTCTTGTTCACTTGTTATCTTCCTCTTTGAACTTGAGATGATTTATCATAACAATCCTAAAGCAAGCATATAACAAACCATGTTGATAATACCTGAAACAACTCTTCAACAAGTCACCATGAAGCACACATCTGAAGACATACATCCTAAAGCACAGAACCTGAGGACAATATCATGTGAGTCACACCAAACAAAGCATCAAACCACTATTATAAACTACCCATAGATTGTACCATATTCTCATAACAATACCACTTCTTTTTACAACACAAACATAAAGATGAAGATGAAAAATGACATCATAGAAATCCTCTGTTCACTTCTTTTGACAAGATGAAGGCTAATATATATGAACTTGAAATTCATGCAAAAATATCATAACCGGTTCAACACCCATAAACACAAACATGAAGATTAGTCATCGTACTATTTACAAGTCTTGATGACATGATGATCACACAAGACTTTCATGATAGTGACTACAAGATGGATAATCAACCTTCAACCAATTTACTCTTGCACACACTTCTTGGCATGATAAAGAATGAAGACCATCCTCCTATTCCTGCACATGACACTTTTTACAACACCATGTCAAATCTGATATATACAAAACCACTATCAATACCTTTGTAAAACCAAATCTAGAGACATATGCTATGAATTGACTTCTTCCATTTATAGCTTCTTCATCCAACATATGCTAACATCTTATGAGAACTCCTTGAGTACACCCAAGATTTTGTCAAACATCATTCAAATTAGCCCATTAATATGCACATCAACAAACTAACTACACCATCAAGTTCTTCCTACAACAACACATATTAAGAACACTTTGAACTACAACATCATGACAACTCAACCTTTATAAGTATCAACATGATATGAACAAGATCATTTATAAACCAAGTCACTCAACATCATCAAACACTTTGTGCATTGAATCCCTGATCATCTTATCAACATAAACCACTGATCGCCTGTATCACTATCACACTGAAGATCAACATAGTTATCAACACGATTAAGAACTTCATCTCACAAGATAGATATGAATAGCATATTATCAGGTATGAATCTAAAAACATAATAATCAAAACAAGATCATCAAATTGACAAACATCAAGTGATCTCCTCCTGAAACTTCTTGGGGATAGTTGATAAGACATGGACAATTCCCCCTAACTTCATGCTATTTGTTATGCAATTGATGAAGTGACTTGTGCAAGATGCACAAGTTTAGGCTTTATCTTCTCTTTGCTTTGTTTCATTCTCCAAACTTTTACAGGTTCTTTCTTCCTCCAAATGTTTTCAGCCTCTTTCTATTTCAAACCTTTCAAACCAGGTGATGCAATTCTGTAACTGTGTACTTTATGACCAAGAGAGTTGCATATATAACAAACTATATTGTAATCATATTAAAATGATTAATAATACCTCTTTGACATCCCTTGAGAATTTATGTTATGCTTCCATGTAGGATCATACCTTCTATGCATTTTACAATTTCTTAGTCTGTGACCAACATTATTGCACTCGTAACATACAAGATTAGTATTCCTTCTGCAATCAACTGTTTTGTGTCCAAAATGATTATAGGTATAACAATAACCATTAAATGAATAATTATACTTGTACATATATGCTTGTCTTACTGGAGCAGCCCTCTTGAATTTCTCTTTTGATTGTTTATTTTTACAAACTCATCTTTGGTTTTCATTTCAGCTTCACTCATCTTTTTACCTTCAGGGGCAATAACATGATGGCTTAAATCAATTTTCCTTCTTGGAGTTTCTTTGGCTTTGGAACACTCTCCTTCTTCATATCCTAAACCAATAGTGTCATTGTGATACTTTTGTTGGTTCAATATATCATTCAAACATCCAGTACTCTTTTCAAATTGAATATTCTTAAGCAACTTTGAAGATCCCTTTTCCAAATCCTTTCTCAAAGAGACTATTTCTGTCTCTAACTTTAGATATTCAATTCTTTTCAACTCAAGATTAGAATTTGTTACATCTATTATTCTTTTGCCCTCCTCAATTTCAGCCTTTAAACTAATAATCACTTTGTTAGATTCATCAACATAACTCTTTATATTTGTAATCTGATTTCTTGCCTCTTTAAATTCTAAATAAACTTTTGCAAAATCTGAACATATCTTGTCTTTGAAATCTTTTTCTCATTGAAGCTTGTCTTCTAATCTCCTACTCTCTTTTCTGAGCTACTTTATTATATCAAGGGCACACAATAGTTCTCCTTCAACATCAACTTCACATTCTTGTTCATCATACTCTTGATTGTGATCTTCTTCTTCTAAATCTGATCGAGTCTCATATCCTTCATGTGAAAGTCTTCCATCATTGTCACTCTTCTTAGACACCAAGCTGTCCTCTTCTTTATCATCACCTTGATAGATTCTTATCAATTCCTTCCACATAGCCTAAGTTGTTTCACAATGCATAACTTTACAGGAGATTTCATTAGATAAACTAGACAAAATGGCCTTCTTTGCTATATGATTACATTCATA